>PVJC01011986.1:0-40481 GCA_004026665.1 Murina feae | reverse complement strand
CAGGTGCACACACACCATTCTCTCTCACTGCTTTGAGCAATGCCCGTGGGCACACCGGAGCTCACTGAGTTACTGTCGTACACAGTCATGGAGAGTCCGTCCACGCTTTTGTCATTAACTGCAGCACTGCAGTGCGTGACCCTGTACGTACTTTCTGATGTCCTTGAACATTTCTCACACGTACATATTCATAACATGCATAACATTTACACGCAATGAGTATTTTTCTAGCCGGGGTTGTACAGTGAAAGTGCTGGGCATGCATGTTTTTTTATATTTTATTGATTTTTTACAGAGAGGAAGGGAGAGGGATAGAGAGGTAGAAACATCGATGAGAGAGAAACATCCATCAGCTGCCTCTTGTACACCTCCCACTGGGGATGTGCCCGCAACCAAGGTACATGCCCTTGACCGGACTCGAACCTGGGACACTTCAGTCCCCAGGCTGATGCTCTGCCCACTGAGCCAAACCGGTCAGGGCAGGCATGCATGTTTTATGTTTTACTAGTTACTGCCAAATTATCTAGCATTTTTAATTTTAAGTGGAAGTCCTACCACAATGTCTGATTATACTTCTTCTCTAATTAAATCTCCATGCCACTCTTGTTCTTTGTTAAAATTTTTGCCTTTTTCTCCCTCTAAAAACTTAAAGACCACCCAAAGTGCCTTCCCAAAGAAGAAAAATGTTACTATTTGCAGATGACATGATACTATATATAGAGAACCCAAAACGTTCCACCAAAGAAAACTATTAGAATTGATAAATGAATTTGGTAAAGTAGCAGAATACAAAATTAATATTCAGAAATTGGTTGCATTTTTATACAGCGATAACGAACTTTTGAAAAGTCTAACTAATGCCTGGCTGGCGTGGCTCAGTGGTTGAGCATTGACCTATGAACTGGGAGGTCACGGTTCGATTCCCGGTCAGGGCACATGCCTGGGTTGTGGGCCCCATCCCCAGTGTGGGGTGTGCAGGGGGCAGCCAATCCATGATTCTCTCTCATCACTGATGTTTCTATCTCTCTCTTCCTCTCTGAAAGATATATATATATATATATATATATATATATATATATATATATATAGTCTAACTAAGAAAACAATCCCATTTACAACTGCATCAAAACTATAAAATACCTAGGAATAAATTTAAGTAAGGGAGTAAAAGACCTGTACTTGGAAAATTATAAGGTATTGAAAAAAGAAATTAAAGAAGATACAAATAAATAGAAACATATACTATGCTCATGGATAGAAAGAATCAATATAATTTAAATATCAGTTCTACCCAAAGCAATCTACAGATTCAATGTAATTCCTATCACAAGTCCCATGGCGTTTTTCACAGAACTATAACAAATAGTCCAAAAATTTATATGGAGCCACAAAAGACCATGAAGAGCCACAACCATCTTGAGAAAGAAGAACAAAGTTGAAAATATGACACTACCTGATATCAAATTATACAAAAAGGTCACAATTACCAAAACAGCAAGGTATTGGCATAAAACCAGACACACAGATCAATGGAACAGAATAGAACGCCCAGAAATAGACCCATGCCTGTATGGCCAATTAATCTGTGACAAAGGAGGCAAGAACATACAATAAATAATGTTAGGAAATTGGGCAGATACATGCAAAAAAAAAAAAAAAAGAAACTAAACCGCATTCTTACATCATATACAACAATTAAACTCAAAATGGTGTACAGGCTTAAATATAAGACTCACAGCCATAAAACAACTAGAAGAAAACATAGGCAGTACAATCTCTGCCATTTCTCTCAGCAGTATTTTTCCCTGCTATGTCTCCTCGAGAAAGGGAAAACAAACAAAGTAAACAAGTGAGACTACATTAAACTGTAAGTTTTTGCAAAGCAAAGGAAACCATCAATGAAAAGACCTACCGAATGGGCCAGCTTTCCTTTTTCTTTAAGAAGAACTGTCAAATATTGGATTGAACCGCTAACACCTCCAATGCTGGCCTTGAGCATTTATGTCTAATCATGAATAACTGGACGCCAACTCTGTGTTCGAGAGTAGATCGATGGCATACGCACAGTGTCTCAATAGTGCAGTATTACACGGGCTTGAAAATGTGCTGAAGTCTCTAGCAATATTGAAAAGTGTGTACCGTGTACTCTTAAGGAATGTTAAAAGGCAAACCCAGATGTGACCTGACCTTGACATGGATAGGAACCATGCACTTGTCAGGATGGCTGACTTGCAAGTCCTTTTATTTCCTTAAATAAAAACCCAAGCGCCACAGTAGCAGGAGGGACCCTACCTGAGCGGCGACCGCTGGGCTGGAAAGGGGAAGATTCCTTTTTTCCTTTGTCCCGTGATGCCAGGCGACGGGCTCCCCCTGGATAGGAGAGAGCATACATCACACTTATAAACGGAGAAGCTGCCCCCATCGCCCTCAAGGAGCCTGGTGTATGCCAACACAGACGGGAAGCCTCAACGTAAGGAGAGCACACGACATAACCTTCCAGCTCCTAGGAACACACCTGACTCCCCTGATCTGGATGCCAAGAAAACCAGCAGATGGGAGGGCCACAGGATTTGGCCATGTTACTGGGCATTTAGAACGTTGCAAATGGCCATTTACGTTCCAAGATAGTTCAAAGGTGTGTTTTGGAAAGCTCTGGAATGCTGAATGGCCCACGCATAAGATGCTGAGTTTCAACATAATTTAACTGGATATGTTGTGCGCTTTTAGCAGAGGGTGATGGGGAATCTAGACCCTTAGATGGGGAAAGAATTTGGAGATGGAAACAGAGCTCACTTGTTACCTTCTGGGGTAACAAGAACCGTCTATGTCAAGCTCTTTATTATTATTATTATTATTATTATTATTATTATTATTTATTACTAGAGGCCTGATGCACGAGATTTGTGCAAGGGGCTTGGCCCTCGCAGACCCAGCTTCGTCTGGAAGGTCGTCCGGTCTCATTAGCATATGATGCTTTTATTATTACAGGTTATTTTTCTTGTGAAATGTACAGTAGGAGAGAGAAGCTGTAGCCCAGAGCTCTTCACTGTACTGGAATCGCCTGGAGATATCCTGACTCAGGGTGCCTGGGTGGGGTCTGGGTGCCCGGAGGCTGCTGGTGACCCTGCTCCGAACCGCACGCTGAGCATCAAGATGTTAGACTCGGAGCTCCAAATATGGCTCGTTCCACACCAGATGCCTGTGTCCTGTGGCCGAAGTTCCCGATTCAGTCAGCACAAGGCTATTTCTTCAAGCCTCCCGGGGAATTCGATTGTGCAACCTCCTCAGTCCACCAGCTTCACAGGCTGCATAACAAGTCGTGGTATATCCTTCGGGTTTGGATTACAGCACAGATAGGTGTCGTTGTCCCTGGCTGACCCTTTAACGGGATCCCAGATGAAATGGGCTCCTTCCAACCTGGGCGTGCGCCCCGACCGGGAATCGAACTGTGACCTCCCGGTTCATGGGTTGATGCTCAACCGCTGAGCCGCGCCGGGCAGGCCCGCGGGCGTATTTCTAGTCCATGTTCGGTTCTTGCAAGGGCTTGGCGTCTGCTGCCCAGGCCCCGCTCACCAACACACCCTTAGACTCTGTGTCCTCCGTTACTTCCTTTTGACCCACATTGAGCCCAGTCTCTTTCCGTGCCCCAGAGCGTCAGGCTCGGAGGGGCTCAGGGACGTGAGCATATCTTCTCTACCTCCTTCGGGAAGGAGGAAGTAAGAAGGAGCCTGAACCGTGCTCAGACTCCGTGAGGCCAGGTTCTAGACTGATCTAGTCCAATGTGATATGGCCTCAGCCATCATCTGAGGCTTCTGTCCCTCTCTCTTTCGCCAGGAGAAAAAGGCTTTAAAAAGTGTGATGAGCTAAAGAAACTTGAGGGGTTTTTATTATTAGTGTAGAAAAATACATGACTTTAAAATACACCAGTATATATATATATATTTTATTGATTTCAGAGGGGAAGGGAGAGGGAGAGAGAGAGAGAGAAACATCAATGATGAGAATCATGGATCGGCTGCCTCCTGCACGCCCCACCCTGGGGATCGAGCCCGCAACCCAGGCATGTGCCCTGACCGGGAATCGAACCCTGACCTCCTGGTTCATAGGTCAATTCTCAACCACTTAGCCATGCAGTACATTACTTTTCAATTGGATAAGATGAACATCTGTCATTAACTGACAGCATTTAATGAATGTGGCATTCATTTTTATATGATTTCTCCCCATTCGCAGTGTCTGTTATGAATATCTGTGACAGGGGTCCGCTGTAAGGGCTCTGTCGATAACGATTTCCACCTTGTACATGTGCTGAATCGCCACGATTCTGGTTGGGGAGCGCCTTTTCTCCAGCCTCAGCTGCCCCTCGGTAGGTGAGCACAGGACAGCCACCAGCTCCCGCCAGATTAGCATCTTCAAGACCTGCTGGGCTCTGGCTGGAGAAGGAAGCCAATGGCTGCCTGTGGACTGCCTGCCGCCTCCAGGGCCACCTTATGCTGGGCTGTGACATCAGCATTTCCATGATGCTATCTCATTCATCCTGTCTTTGCCTAAACATTCTTCCATAGTGAATTCTTTTTTCTTTTCTTTGTGTGTGTGTGTGTGTGTGTGTGTGTGTGTGTGTGAATCCTCACCTAAGGATATTTTCCCATTGGTTTTCAGGGAGAGTAGAAGAGAGGGAAAGACAGAGAGAAACATCGATGTGAGAGAGACACATCGATTGGTTGCCTCCTGCATGAGCCCCAAGCAGGGCCCAGGCTGAGGAGGAGCCTGCAACCTAGGTACGTGTCCTTGACAAGATCGAACCCAGGACTCTTTGGTCTGCAGGCCGATGCTCTATCCACTGAGCCACACCATCTGGGGCTATAGTGAATTCTTGAGAGAAGAGAGAAAGGCAATGATGTTTGTTTTTAGGGTTGCTCTGCCTAACTGGAGACTTCTACTGAAGAAAAGTCCAGCTAACTCCATTTAAATATAGTAACTTCTCAAGGACCCAGATTAGCGGGCCACTGAGCCAGGAAGAGGTGAATTGGCAACAGTAAAGGCACAAGAGAGATGGTGGGCTAAGAATATGGTCCCTGGCCAGTCAGTGTGTCTCAGTGGTTAAGCACTGACGTATGAACCAGGAAGTCAGGGTTGCATTCCAGGTCAGGGCACATGCCCGGGTTGTGGGCTCGATCCCCAGTAGGGGGCGTGCAGGAGGCAGCAGAACCATGATTCTCTTCCCTCATTTATGTTTCTCTCTCTTCTTCTCCTTTCCTCTCTGAAATCAACTAAAAATTCTCTCTCTCTCTCTCTCTCTCTCTCTCTCTCTCTCTCTATATATATATATATATATATATATATATATATATATATCAATAAGGCCTCTGATGACATATATACATATATGGCATATATACATATATGACATATATGACATATATACATATATGACAATATGGCCTCTGATGGCCTGAGTTCTTATCCTGGCTTTCCTGCTTTCTCACTGGGTGACCTCAAGTAGGTGAACTCACGTCTCTGAGCTTTTGCTTCTTTCTCTGTGCAAACATGGTGAAAGGAGGCACTCGATTCTGTAGGAATCTATGGTAGGAGCAAAGCCTTTGCTTTGTTCCCCAATGTACTGCAGATACCTAAGAAAGTTCCCTGAGCATAGTAGGTGCTCAATTAATACTTGTTGAACGAACAGCTTCCTGCCAGTGACAGGAAATACGTATCTTCCTCGAAGTTTCCTCGATGTGCTGACTTCATTAGAGTGGTCTTGTCCTCTGGCTCTCTGACAGCTACATGGCCCGGGATTTTGTGGGCCCTGTCAGACAGAAACTAGTGGCACAGTTAAAAGTCTGAACACTCCGTGGACTCTCCTATCATCTGAAGTGTTTATTGACTTGAACTAAAGTAGATGCAACCATCTGCAGCTTTAACCAAGTTTGGCCTGCTTTTATTTCACTGTTTATAAAACAAGATATTTTATGGATGTAATTTATACATCAAATAGGAGAGGGCTATTCCCAATATTATCTTTATCTTCGAACCATAAATAACAAACAACTCCAGTAATCAAAGTTTACTACAATTGTAATAGATTTTGGCAGAGTTTATGTATTGTGTGCAATGCTAACGTAACGCTGGCTTCCAAGGAGA
Organism: Murina feae; assembly: GCA_004026665.1. Classification (NCBI taxonomy): domain Eukaryota; kingdom Metazoa; phylum Chordata; class Mammalia; order Chiroptera; family Vespertilionidae; genus Murina; species Murina feae. The sequence goes on along the minus strand of PVJC01011986.1, from coordinate 34,340 downwards.
GAGGCAGGATTTCTAGGTTGGCTTTATTAAATGGAAAAAAACCCCCACACACCTACTACTGGATTTGTAGTTTTTACTACATTCAAGAGATTAATTCTCGTAAATAAAATCGCTTAGCCTGGCTTCCAATCAGAAAGTTGAAATTATCTGTGGCAATGTAACCACTAAAAACCTGTATACTATGAAAATATTTCAATAATTAATGCATGCTCCATCTAGAGTAATTGACAGGAGGTCATAAACGTAATGGGCCATCTGTGTTTGATTTGTACATGAAAATGCTTAAAGGACCAGGCAGGTAATTCAAGCTTCCCTGGCAAGGAACAGTGTGGTTCCTCTAGGTAGCAGGGCCATTTACTAGAATTCCCCCCCCTCCCCCCCTTAAAGTCTTTTCCAGATTTCCACTTGAGCTATGCATGTCTCATGGCTTCTCATTCTAATGCAACAATTCCTTTTAGAGATTTTTTTTTAAATCCTCACCGGAGGATATTTTTCCATTGCTTTTCAGAAAGAGTGGAAGAGAGAGGGAAAGACAGAGAAACATGGATGAGAGAGAAGCACATCTATTGGTTGCCTCCTGCATGGGCCCTGACCAGGGTCCGGGCCAGGGAGGAGCCTCCAGCTAAGGTTCGTGCCCTTGACTGGAATCGAACCCGGGACCTTTTGGTTTGCAGGCCAACGCTCTATCCACTGAGCCAAACCAGGTTGGGCCCTTTGAAGAGATTCTGATGCCCCTGTGGAACCCAGCCACGTTCAACATTCACACCTGGCTCTGCTGACCTGAAAGACACAGGTTCTAGCCCAGCGGTTCTCAACCTGGGGGTCGCGACCCCTTTGGCGGTCGAACGACCCTTTCACAGGGGTCACCTAAGACCATCCTGCATATTGGATATTTACATGACGATTTATAACAGCAGCAACATGACAGTTATGAAGAAGCCACGAAAATAATTTTATGGTTGGGTCACAACATGAGGAACTGTATTTAAAGGGCCAGAAGGGGGAGAACCACTGGACTCTAAACTCTACCAGAGGCTCCCTGCATGGCTATGGCTCTACCATTCGTCCTGCTTAGAGTGGCCACCCCACAAACTTATGCTGCTTTTTCTCTGATCCCATCAGTAAACAACCTTGGTAAAAGGAATGAGGAGTGGGACCATGAGAACTCCTGGTAACACATCTGTAATTCCCTGGAGAAGGGGACCGGAATCACCGGATTTCTGGATGTACAATGGTCAGTGGACATCAGAGGAGGTTCTGAATTTTCCGGGCGAGGAAACCAAAATGAGCTTGTAGGGTGATAAGGGAAATGAGAGCGTTGACACTGGTCAACGGCCCAGCGGGAGTGGCTCGTTGGTTGAGCATCGACTTATGAACCAAGAAGTCACAGTTCCATTCCGGTCAAGGGCACAGGCCCGGGTTGCGGGCTCGGTCCCCAGTGTGGGGCGTGCAGGGGGCAGCCGATCACTGATTCCCTCTCATCATTGATGTTTCTGTCTCTCTCTCCCTCTCTGAAATGAATAAAAATTTATTTCATTTTTTAAATATATTTTATTGATTTTTTACAGAGAGGAAGGGAGAGAGATAGAGAGTTAGAAACATTGATGAGAGAGAAACATCCATCAGCTGCCTCCTGCACACTCCCCACTGGGGATGTGCCCACAACCAAGGTACATGCCCTTGACCGGGAATCGAACCTGGGACCCTTCAGTCCGCAGGCTGACGCTCTAGCCACTGAGCCAAACCAGGTAGGGCTAAAAATATATTTTAAAGAAAGAAAAAAAGGAAAAAAGAAAACGGTCAATGGATGTGGTGACTACGTAATGAAACCAAGGGTAGCTGAAGGAACTCCACTCAGAGCAGGAAGGAAACGTCAGGCAGTGAAGGAATCTGTATTTGTGGTTGTGTGTGTGTGTGTGTGTGTGTGTGTTTTCAAAAATTTTTATCAATATTTTTATTGATTTCATAGAGGAAGAGGGAGCGAGAGAGAGAGAATGATGAGAGAGAATCATGGATCGGCTGCCTCCTGCACGCCCCACACTGGGGATTGTGCCCACAACCCGGGCATGTGCCTTGACTGGGAATCGAACCCTAATCTCCTTGGTTCATAGGCTGATGCTCAACCACTGAGCCAGGCCGGCTGGGCTGGGCTGTTTTAAACAAGACCGAGGGCCCTCGGAATGCCACGGCTGTGAGACACGCTGACGGGGACACAGGCCAGGCCTTCGTTTCTCCTAAACTAAGCTTAGGAGGTTGACTTGCCTTCAACACGCACAAAAGGTTGTTTTGCCTCATCCCGATGATCAGAATAATTGCTGTGTATTTCTCATACATTCAAACACTAGAAAAATGATATTAGACAGCTCCGGTCTTTGCCACCCAGATGTTAGATTTCAAAGCAAATAACAATATGACAGGCCAGAGGCGTCTGTGTCATCCATCACCCGGAGGCTCAGGCCGATGAGACAGCAGATTAAAGGGCTTACCCGAGGGGGACCCCTTCAGCGGGTGGAGACAAGCGCCCACCTGCATTTCCCATCGCAATGGACTTTCTCCTGGTGTGTATTGATGGGTAAAAGTACCGGTTTCCTCGTTACCGAGAAAAAGCAGAATACACAAGGCCAAACTAAGAACACCCAGAAATGAATTTCCCCTTTCGCTGGAGTATATTCTTACACATAAATAAAACTGCACCCTGCTCTACATATACGTTTAAAAAATACATTTTTAAGGATTTCAGAGAGGAAGAGAGAGAGAAAGAGAGAGAGAGAGAGAGAGAGAGAGAGAGAAACATTGATGAGAGAGAGAAACATGGATCGGCTGCCTCCTGCACGCCCCCTGCTGGGGATCCAGCCCACAACCCAGGCCTGTGCCCCAACTGGGAATCAAATCGGTGACCACTTGGTTCATGGGTTGATGTTCAACCACTGAGCCACACTGGCTAGGAAACATATTCTTTTTTTTTTTTTTAAAGTTACTTAGGAGAGGGGCTTATTTGCAGGACATTATTACCGAAAGTGGCTGCAAATGAACAGTTCTAATACTTTACTGACATATCATTGAAGAGGCAAGAGAGGCAGCACTTTCACCAGACACGTGAGTTCATAACCCTCACGTTGCTTCCTAAGCTCATGGAGGGTGTTGCTGATGGGAACCATGGAGGCACTCACTACTCCTGCTGCAGAGGCTCCTGTTCACCCTGATTTCCCAGTCTTCACTGGGGGGGAGGTGTCTGCTGGTTGTGCCCCTCTTAGTGCAGAGCCTCATAACCCCACGATGCCAGCGGCAGCTCCCTCTGGAGCCTCGTGGGGTCTGGGGCAGGTGGGCAGGTCCCAAGAGGAGGGAGCCCTTTGGACATATGTCTGTCATCCTGCAGCCTGCTAGTGCACCCCATTGAGGATGCTTTTGGCCTCACTGGGCTCTGGCGTGGCCTGGGAGCTGCTCTTGGGTCCCCTCCTTCTATTTGCCCTGAGAAAGAAGATTCTGCGTTCCTGTTACCCCCCTGAAGACCTGGTGTCTCCCTCTGAGGGCAGGAACCGGCCTCCTGGTGCAGAATAGCAGGCCAGCAGCACTGGCGAAGGGAGTGTAAACACAGCGGGACTATGGGCACCTCAGCCGCAGGCTCTGTAAACGGACAACCCGGAGTAGTGACTCTCAGGTCAGGGACAGGGAGTCCGTCCTATAAACAAGGATTATGAGATTTAAGCCGCCAATGGCCAGAGCTGGGGGCCTCCCTGCCTTTCGGCTCCTCCGCTTAAAGCGACAGCAGCCAGCTCCCCACTCCGCATCGATCAACAAGACACATTGATTTCCTCTCTGGAGAAACACATATTTCTTTTTCTCCCGCTGAAAAGATAAATCTGACAGATTTTAATCAAATGTGGTTGTTCACAACTACAGAAATGCGTGCCCTGCCACATAACAAAAACATGCCCATAACAAGAGAGTTTTGTGGCCAAGTCCATTGGGGAAAAGACTTGAATTAAGACACACATGCGTACACACACATGCACACATGCACACACATGCACACACGCGTGCGCACGTCCTGGCCAGTCTGGCCCAGTGGATAGAGCCTGTGGACTGAAGGGTCATAGGTTCAAGTCCGGTCAAGGGCACCCATTTGGTTGCAGGCTTGATCCCCTTCAGGCCCCTGTGGGAGGCAACCAATTGATGTTTCTCTCTCACACCCATGTTTCTCTCTCTCTCCCCTCCCTCCACTCTCTCTAAAAATCAATGGGGGCCTTGACGGGTTTGGCTCAGTGGATAGAGCGTCGGCCTGCAGACTAAAAGGTCCCAGGTTCGATTCCGGTCAAGGGCACGTGCCTTGGTTGAGGGCACATCCCCAGTGGGAGGTGTGCAGGAGGCAGCTGATCAATGTTTCTCTCATCGATGTTTCTAACTCTCTATCCCTCTCCCTTCCTCTCTGTAAAAAAATCAATAAAATTAAAAAAAAAATCAAAGGGGAAAATATCCTTGGGTGAAGATTCACACACACACTCACATTCACACTCACACAGGTGTGAAGCCTCGGAGTTAGTATGTTTCAAGCTAGTGTGTTATTGGCTGTGACATCAGTCCGTATCGGTCCCCATTCAAGATTCTGCTAAAACCACGCTGTCCAGTTTCTCTGTTTAACCCTGCAGAGCTGGACTGTTAGGACTCGGTCTTTACAATGAAGTCTTTCCCGCGATGGGAGATGGCTTCCAGAGGCAACACACCATTTGAGATATGATTCAGAGAAACGAGGAATCTTTGCGATTCTCATCAAGCAAGCTCACATAACTGTATTTTTTGCTCAGTATTTGACTATGTCCGGAGGATTTATATTATTTTATAAATTTATACACTGAGTAGCTCTTATTTTCCTTTTAAAAAATATTGTCATTGATTTCAGAGAGGGAGGGTGAGGGAGAGAGAGAAACATCAATGAGGAGAGAGCAGCGCTGATCAGCTGTCTCTTGCTCGCCCCCTCTCATGGGGATCGAGCCCACAACCTGGGCCTGTGCCCTGACGGGAATCAAACTGTGACCTCCCGGGTCATAGGTCAACACTCAACCCCTGAGCCACACCGGCCGGCTGTGTAATTGTTATTTTCTTCAGTGTGTCTATGGACAGCCACGTTGTTTATATCTGTATGTTTTCCCTTCTGAATTTAGATAGGCACTCAAACAGATTAGAAAACATTTGTGGCTATTTTAAAAAGTCTCCGAAAGAGGGGCTTGCCTCTCCGATCTATTCAGTCCCAGGTCTGATTATAAGTTGGGCTAATGTTTAACAGTACTTTTCAGTCCTGGCCGTGTTTTGTCTTTTTTTCTCAGTATAGATACGACTGCATTTTCATTACAATGGAGAGATTGGGTGTCTCTCGTTCACACATCGTGGCAATTCCCTGCGCACATATCTTGGTGTAATCCAGTTCATTTCAGCTAATTTTCGGAGGTGAAGAAAGCAAGCCCACCTGCCAGTGGAAGTGTGGATATAGTTCTAATTGACCATCAATCCAATCCTGCCTTGAATGGCCCATCTTTTCAATACGCTTTTTTCTCTCTCTCATTGTATCCTCATAATTTTGAATATTACATTAAGATGTATGCTTCGTAAAGAACTGTATTTGAAAAATAATCGTATTGGAAGAAGGTCATTTTCATAATCCTACATAGTGATTCCTAGTGAGTAGGCATCTATGATGCACTGCATTTTAGTGGGCAGAAAGAGAGAATGAGTTCTCTTTTAAAATGCAAGCTTAAAAATGTTCCCTTTAATGTGCTTCCACTGGCATTTCTAAGTTTGTAAAAATCACAAAAACTTATTATTTTATGATAATGTGCCCTATAAAGGCATTATTGGGTTAATTTTTACCACACTGATTCAAGAATGTTTTCACAACTCTGATATTTGCCTTTGATGTATATATATATTCTTTTCTGGACAGCATCGGATGATATGAAAAAGAGGAAAGATAAAGAGTGGACAAATCAGAAGTTACCTTGTGAGAACAGTACTAGAAAATGCTGGCATTTACATTGTAAGACGAATAAATTAGCTTCTTCGAGGGAAAAGTAAGACAAGGAAGTCAGGAAAAGTGGGCGAAGTCACTTAAAAAAGGACGGTGTCCTCATTAAGCCTCAGACCAGTGGTTACAAACGTGTCCCACCTTCTCTGTGGCACTGGTGTCACTGGGAAGCTTCGCCCCAAACGCAAGGCCACGCCGACACAGGAAATAGGGGGTGCTTTCTTGAAAAACGTATCTGTGATGCCCCGCACTACAGACAGTAGGAGGTAGGAAGGCAAGCGCAAAATAGTCTTCGAATCATGATTTATACACACCGAACGGACTATAAACTCACCACCCTCCCCGGCTCCCACAGAAAGGGCTGCCGGCTAGCTCTAACTCCCGCAGTACTTCGAAGCCACCTTCCCTCAAGTTTTTTTTCTTATTTACAAAAGAAGCAATTCATTTTGTAGGACATTTCACACTGGCAAATGGCCAACAACAGTTCTGACCAGAGCTGGGTGCAAAAGGTATTGCTACACACAAAGGACAAGGATATTTCGGAGAGATGCAGACAAAAAGGAAGATTACTCATCCTTCCGTAGGGCTTTTTAAAGCCACTTCCAATTATGGGCCTTTTCTGGTCGCTTCTATAAATTTGGGGGGCCACTGAACAGGCGGAAGGCTAAATAAGTTTGTGAATGCATCACAAAAGGGAAGGGATTCGGCGGGACAATGGAATTTAGCTGATTGTGCGAGGGTCTCGGGATGGTAATGACACTGTGAACCGGGAGAATGGAGAATGGAATCTCATTTGTCTTTCCAGGAAGGGGTTTCGAGGACTTCACCAAAAATTAAAGTCCTGTCTAGCCGGTGTGGCTCAGTGGATAGAGCGTAGGCCTGTGGACCGAAGGGGCTCAGGTTGGATTCTGGTCAAGGGCACACACTTACTCGATTGCAGGCTCCTCCCCCACGTGGGCCCTGGTCATGGCGCATGAAGGAGGCGACCAATCAAAGTGTCTCTCTCACATCAGTATTTCTCTCTATCTCTCCCTCTCTCCTCCAATCTAAAAATCAATGGAAAAATATCCTTGGGTGAGGATTTAAAAAAAAAATGTCCTACTTATAGGGTGAAATGTAAGCATTAATCATCCCACCACCATCAGCCAGTTCTTGCTCATCTACCTGGCACGCATGGAAATGCGTATCAAGAGGAAGTGTGCGTTTTGTAACACGTAGTTGGATAACTTGATACAAAACACAGTTTAAATCAGGTGACGGTTGGCCTCGTACGGTCCAACTGGAGGGAGATTTCTAGACATTTGGGTCTCAATAGGGATTCCTGGAAGTTTCAAAGTTGCCAAGACTTCCTTGGAAAATTCCAGCTCAATTGGCAGACACTTTATTTATTTTGTATGTAGTTTTATTGATTTCAAAGAGGAAGGGAGAGGGAGAGAGAGGGAGAAACGTCAATAATGAGAGAGGATCATGGATCGGCTGCCTCCTGCACGCCCACACTGGGGATGGAGCCTGTAACCTGGGCGTGTGGCCTGACCTGGAATTGAACCATGACTTCTGGGGTCATAGGCTGACACGGAGCTACACAAAGACATTTTAGTTGTCATGTTATTCACAGATCTTCACAAACAACCCCACACCCCCAAAACACACGCATCCTGTGTCTTCAAGATGAAATGTGAAGTCTCTCTATTGGGGCTGGCTTCCCATTTCTGTTGGAAATGATCTTTGGACCGCCCCCTTCCCCCTCCCCCAAAATCTCTGGAGCTCCCCAACACACCGGGAAGTCAAAGCATGGACTCTCCTTACTTGGGACTCAGAAAAACCCGAGGCTGAGTCACAGCTTGGCCAGAATCTAGATGCTCAGTAACTAGAGACCAGTGACTAAAGGCGCTTTTCAGCCTCAACTTTCCCGTCTGGAAAATGGGGAGAACGACGCCTAACTCACAGGACTCGCATGCACTCATGTCGCTAACGCACTGGGAAGCGCTGGTACAGAAGAACTTACTCGCTCACAGCGAGCTGAGGACGGGAGAAAGGAAGTGGGAGGCAGGGACTGGTGGCGCTGAGACTTCTCCTCTGTCACCCTGTCCTTTCGTTTCTGCTCATTTGATCAGCCATGCCCTCTCTATGTCCATGGGCGCCTGCAGATCCTCGCGACACAGCCCCTGCCCGTCTTGTCACAGACCAGCCTCGGGGTCACCCAGCATTTCAAGAAATTAAACCTTCCCTGCAAAGGAGTGACGTTGCGGGTGGAAGTCCTTCCGGGTGCTCCTTAGTCAGCGGGCTCCGATGCAATAAAGGGCGCCCCGGAGGCGGTGCTGCCCACGGCTCCCAGCTCCCCCCTCCCCCCCCCCATTAGTCACTTGGCCGCCTCGCTGTGCAGCTAGTAACTCAGAGATAATCCTGTTACCGAGATGCCATTTAATCTGTAGTTGGCATAGCTCAACTTTTCATCTTCATTAATAGAGACATCAGAGTTGCATGGGGCTGGACACACGAGGGATTCATGGGGGAGGGGGTGCCCTTTGCCTGGAGACACTCTGCTTGCCAGATGGCAGCTGTTAATCTGCCCGCATCAAAGGTGCGAGGGGGGTTGAGCTTGCTGGTACCTGGCCAATGGGGCTGCCCTTTACCTCCCATGATGCACTGCTGCCCACCCCAGGCCAGGGGTCTTGGGCCCCGAGGCAGATAGGGCTCCCCACGCATGTAGGCTGGGGAAGGGGTGCCTGGTGAACAGAAGGATCGTTTTTCCGGCCCTTGTGTCCCTGATGCCTCTAACACAGGCCATGGAGGCTAACGTCCCCCGTGGAAGGCAGTGTGGTGGTACAAGGAGATGGTGCACCCTGGCAGTCAGAGAAATCTGCATGGAGTCCCGACTCTGCCACTTAACCAGCCACATGGAATCAGGCAGATCAGTTCATCGCTTTGAGCCTCAGAGTCTCCTGTTTACGTGCCAGGAGCCAGATAGTGTCACCTAGTCTAGTCAGGACGGGGAGCCAGGTGGAGACCCAGCGTGAAGTCTCTTGACCTGGTTGACCCACTGCTGGGCACAGAGCCCAGAAAGCGCTCCTCCCGGTCCCTGAGGCGGCTGGATGAGGACGGCCCTCACGGAGCTGTTCCTGGTAGAGAGGGTGGTGGTGACCAGGAGTTCATCACCGGGGAGATGGCTGGCGTGGCTCAGTGGTTGAGCACTGACCTATGAACCAGGAGGTCACCGTTTCATTCCCGATCAGGGCACTCGCCCAGGTTGCAGGCTTGATCCCCAGTGTGGTATGTGCAGGAGGCAGCTGATCAATGATTCTCTGTCATCCTTGATGTTGCTATCTCTCTCTCCCTCTCCCTTCCTAAGATCAATAAAAATACATTTAAAAAAAACTCCAGTCATGGGGAGGAGAAGGTCTAGTAAGAGTAGTGTTGTGAGGGACTCAGGATCAGGGCATGAGGAGCGCCTCTCCATTGGGTGTCCTCTTCCTCTCTCTCTCTCTCTCTCTCTCTCTCTCTCTCTCTCTCTCTCTCTCTCTCTCCCTCCCTCCCTCCCTCCCTCCCTCCCTCCCTCTCCCTCTCTCCCTCAGAAGTCAACAGTTCTTCATAAAAAAATGTGATCCCGGAATGAAGCTAAGTGCCCGACATTCTCACTCGCTCTTATCTGAACTCTCCATCGCCACAGATCCTCCCTGCCAGAGGCACTTCCCTAATTTTTCCCAGTTCTCATTTTTTTGTGGCTTATTCACTGGAGAGCCTGGGGAAGGTGTGGCGCCCTTTCTTGTTACACCAGTTGAGCGTTTCCAGGATCCCTAACCCTCGGGCCCTGCGCATCGGCTTGGCCGCCCTTCCCTACGAGGCGACCTTTGTGTGCCACGGGTCAGAGGGGTGTTCCTGTGCGAGGAAGGAGCACAGGTTAGCTCTTGCCCTTGTCCCCGAGTCTGAGAAAGACATGGACACTCGGCCCACTCCGCAGCCTCCCTTTGTCAATCTGTGGACCGAGAGACGAGAGGGGGTTGACCGCAATGGTGTGACCGTTACTGTGGTAAGGACCATGATCGTCCACACCAAAAGCCTTGCTCTCTTCAGAGTTGTGTCCGCTTCCTAATAAATAATTGAACACATACACAATCTAAAAAGGAGGATGGAATGATCTAGAATCCACTTCCTTTATCAGAAGCTGAACTCTGGAGACAGCATGAAGGTAAAGTAAGCACCTCTGGGTGAAGACAGGCTAATCGTGTGTGGCACTTCTGTTGATCACCATCCCTTCCTCCTCCTCTTCCTCCCCCGCTTCCTCCTCCTCCTCCTGGTTGGCCATTCAGATGCCTTATCCCTCTGAAGGTAGTGATTAGTCCAAAGATGGGTACAAGACCCAGGCTAAGAAAGTTCAAGGCTTCTCTGGGACTTTGGTGAGTGATATAAAGAAAGAAGTGCTGCCCTAGCCGATGTGGCTCAGTGGACAGAGCATCAGCCTGTGGACTGAAGGGTCATGGGTTCGATTCCTCACCAAGGGCAGGGCTTGAGCAGGAGGCAACGAATCGATGTGACTCTATCATATCAATGTTTCTCTCTCTCTCTCTCTCTCTCTCTCTCTCTCTCTCTCTCTCTCTCTCTCTCTCTCTTCCACTCTCTTTTTTCTTTTAAAAAAGCAAAGAGCCCTAGCCAGTTTGGCTCGGATTTGATTCTGGTCAAGGGCAGGTACCTAGACTGCAGGCTCTTCCCTGGCCCAGCGTCCTGGTTGGGATCGTGCAGGAGGCAACCAATTTATTTCTCTCACATCAGGATGTCTCTCTGTCCTTCCATCTCTTTATAATCCATGGAAAAATATCCTCGGGCGAGGATTAAAAAAAAAAAAAAAAAAGAAATCTTGGCAAGATCAGAAAAACCTCCTCGCTGTGCTGATTTCGGTCTGGTTCGGATCTTATGAGGCGTGTGCTCAGTAGTCAGTGACTCCTGCGTGGTATTTGCATAGAGAGAACTTTAAAAAGGTTACATGCCTTTTCTACTTTCATATTTTGTGTGAAGGTTATAGGCTCTCCCTGGCAATGGTGCAGATGTTATTTTTTGCAAACTCCAACTCCTCAAATGCAGCAGGATGGAAATTTTGAGCCATGGCGACAATAAATACGTTTTATGTCCCTGTAACACCCAAGCTGTAGTATGTCTGAGAGTCACCAATGGTTGCTTTTGGCCTTGAACTCTGAGGCCAAACACACACACACACACACACCCAAACTTTCATTTGTAAGTTTCAGAGATTTTTGTCTTTGCACTTAACGCAAAGTCAGATAAAGATATAATCCACTTTAAGCACTTCGGCAAATATATCAAAGATGCCTGTGTTTTTGGATAAGGGAATAAAACACTTGTCATCAACATAAGACCCCTACTCAATGTCACGGTGGCTGACCTGTGTTGGCCAAGCAGTGTATTTGAGGATCATGGGCCCTGCACAGGAAGTGAAGAATCAGATATGGAATCCGGGGCATCCTTCTGATCCCTTTCAGTTTGGTCTGATTGTGAATTTCACATAAAGGCTCCTGTTTCTATATTTTTGATTCAACTCTTCTAAAAGGGAAAATGTGTATAACCTTAGTTGAGGGCAATGGTCTGAGGGTAGTCAACATCAAAGATGATTTGATTTGGGTCTCAGTGTGTTCTGTATTGGATTCCTTTATAAAGATATTTGATATCAGGGCAATTGTGTGTATACATGTATATGGATTTTTAAAAATATATATATTTTATTATTGACTTCAGAGAGGAAGGGAGGAAGAGAGGGAGGGAGGGAGGCAGAAACATAAATGATGAGAGAGAATCATGGATCAGCTGCCTCCTGCACGCCCCACACCGGGGATCGAGCCCACAACCCGGGTATACGCCCTGACCGGGAATTGAACCGTGACCTTCTGGTTCATAGGGTGATGCTTAACCCTTGAACCACACCAGCCGGGCTTAATTGCTTTTTTAAGGAAAGTGGGAGAGAACAAAACAAACACATTGCTAGGTCACTGAAGAAGTTCAAGAGCGGACTTTCATACTTGAAATGTCTGAATCGCTCTCTGTTTCAGCCAATGAATGAAATGCCTTAGGAAAAGGCGATCCCTTTGCCTGCTGTTAGCCGATGGCGGTTAACGTGGAAAGAGCTGCAGACAGAGACAATGTCACGTCCATGTGGTCACTCAGAGGCCTTCTTTCAGAGGCTGGGCCCTCGGCTTGCCCGTGGCCTCCAGGCTTGCCTTGGGAGGCATAGATCATGGACACTCTGTTCAGCCACCCTTAGCTTCTCCATTGCTGAAAACGCCAGGAAGGGGATTTGAAGCTTGGGTGGGAGCAAAACACATACCCGAACTCAGCATCCTCCTCGCCAAACCTCTTCTCTACCTGAAGCCAAGGTAGTTTGGGTCCGTGCAAACAAGTAGGTGCCATAGAATCATTTGGTCCGTAGCACGCCCGTGCTTCCGTCACATCCCCTGAGCCTTAAACATGGAGAGCTTGCACAGTCCTCCACCCGCAATGACTTTCTCCCGGATGTTCTCGAAGCACCTCAAGAAGAGTTCGGCTGATTAGAGCATCGTCTCGCTACAACAAGGCTATGGGTTCAGTTCCCACCAGGGCATAAGCAAGAATCGACCAAGGAATGCATAACTAAGTGGAGTCACTCTTCCTTCTTCTGTCTCTAAAATCAATTTAAAAAAAAAACAAAACCCAGGTGGCCCGGTTTACCCCGGAGAGGTGTATGAAGGGGCATGTATGGAGAAACTGGCTGAGTGAGGCTGAGCTAGCCGCTCAGTAGCTTAGTCCGGGATAATCTCCACCAACGCGTTATCAAATCTCACTTCACCTAGGGCACAAGGAGGAGGACGGTTTTTAGCCAACGATATGCTAAATACTCCTCAAGTGGAGAAGAAACTTAAGAGGCTTAACGATGGATGTAGGAATGTTATCACCAGCCATCGGGGGGTAAAATTCAGGCTTTGGGAAATGAAGGCAGCACAGGCGAAGTGTGTGGGCTCGGAGCTTCTAAATGTCAGCGTGTCGGGGAGGAGCTGGTTAGCATAAAACCTGGACACGCATCCTCTGCTTTTCGTGCTGAATACGATGAAGACCAAATCGCAGGGGCTTATGACAAGCGGCACAGCGCGGGGCAGAGCTACCCGAAACGGGAGAGGCCGACGCGGGAGGGTGAGAAATTGCTTCATTCTTTGCCCGTGGATAGCAGATGCCAGAGCGCTTCCTGGGGTCAGAACCTGGCCCTGCCTGCATCCTGAAGGGGAGCCATTTAAAAACATATATATATATATATATATATATATATATATATATATATATATATATATATATATATTTTATTGATTTCAGAGAGGAAGGGAGAGGGAGAGAGATAGAAACATCAAGGATGAATTACTGATTGGGTGCCTCCTGCACGCCCCACACCGGGGATGGAGCCCACAACCTGGGCATGTGCCCTGACCGGGAATTGAACCGTGACCTCCTGGTTCATAGGCCGACACGCAACCACTGAGCCACACTGGCCGGGGCAAGGAGAGCCATTTCTCAAGGAGAAAAGCTACGCTGCCTTATATCCAGTCACGTAAAAAGAGCCACTGCTCCTCTCCAAACATGGCATTGATGTCAAAACCTGGCAGGAAGGCGGCCTGATTCTTCCTCCGCACATCTGCTGCGTTCAGACGCCAGTCCGTGGACCGGTTTCTTTCTGGCCCCCACGGTGCGCTGCGTGCCAAGGCCCGATGTGAACGGGGCTTAATGTTCTCCAGCGTGTCAATCACCCAGCGGCTGCCAGGGCAAGAGGAACGGCCCTCCTGGCACCATTTCCCTTCTCCCTGGCGCCGAGCTGGCTGTGGCCGTCCTGCGGAGGCCGTTTACATATGTGCGGGGCAGCGAGTGCAGGGGACAGGCCCGACGCCCCGCAGATCTCAGGATGCATGCTGGGTGGCCACATGTCACCAACTAACACGTGATGGTCCTGCCCCTGGGTTTGGAAACTGACAGCCCTTCCTCTATGGGGAGGCTGGGAGACTTGCCATCACTGACGTGCTAGTCTTGCTCGAACTCTGGCGAAGGGGGACCATTCTCACGTTCGTGGTGACCTGGATGGGGCTGGAGATAGGGCGGGTGACTCTTTGGTCTGAAAACTGGTGGCCTGGGGCTTTAAGACACATCGTTTGGAGTCTACCATCATGGCTGGTGCTTCCTGGGTTCCCGCACCTGAGGTGCTCCTGGTTAGAAACACGGGTTTGGGCCCGAGAAGAGGCTCAGCAGTCGAAGGGCAACCTAAAAAGCAGGGGGTTATAGGCTGAGCACATGCAGTGTTCGATCCCCGGGAGGAGGCAGCCAATCCATGATTCTCTCTCATCATTGATGTCTCTCTCTCTCTCTCTCCCTCCCTCCTGCTCTGAAATCAATTAAAAGAAGGAGAAAAACCAGAAAAGAAACGAAACACGAGTTCCATTACCCTTCTCTTCACATCCCCAACCGTCAGTGTTGTTCCTGATCATCAAATTGGCCGCCTCCTCTTGTTTCAGATCCATGGACAGTTGGGGGTGGTTTGAGCTGAGTAGGTTGGATGGGGGGTGAGGGGGAATGGGTGATTTCCTCTGCCTCTCGTGGAGTTAATCTCTCCCCCAGATACTTCCAACGCTTCTCTTTCACCAGCCGCCCCTGCTCCTGGCTTCCTGCCGCCCCGTAGAGAACCTGCTTCTCCTGAACAATTTGAGAGTCGGAGTCTGCGTGAGAGATGGCTTCCTGGTCGCCAAGAAGACACCTCAGGGCTCACATTTCTTTCAACGATTTATCCCAGTTGGAGGGAGAGAGTCCGTTTCTCCTGGGCGTGTGGGGCGAGCTGGTTCCGTGTGTGCCAACAGCCATCGCTGGCATCTCCTCGGGTGGTGGGTGGGAGGAAGGGATAGGAATAAAGCTACCAGCCAGAAATACTCACGTCCTCTGTCCACCATTTGACACTCTGGTTCTTCCCTCCTGGCTGCACACATTTTCTCTGTTCTTAAAAGTCCCTTTTGGGTCCTGATGAGAGCACAGACCCTACTGTGGATCTTTGGATATTTGTTTAGTCTCCCCTGGATATTTTTAAAATATATATATATTTTATTGATTTTTACAGAAAGGAAAGGAGTGGGATAGAGAGATTGAAACATCAATGATAGGGAAACATTGATCAGCTGCCTCCTGCACTTCCCCTATTGGGGATCGAGACTGCAACCAAGGTACATGCCCTTGACTGGAATTAAACCAAGAATCCTTTAGTCTGCAGGCTGATGCTCTATCCACTGGGCCAAACTGGTTAGGGCAAGTCTGGTTCTTTTTTTAAGTGTGTTTTTTTATTGATTTCCGAGAGAGAGAGGCATGGACAGGAATAGAGAGATAGAAACATCGATGAGAGAGAAACATTATAGATTGGCTGCCTCCTGCACACCTCCTAACTGGGGATTAAGCTTGCAACTCAGGCATGTGCCCTGAATGGGAATCGAACTATGACCTCCTAGGTCATGGGTCAACACTCAACCACTGAGCCACACCATCCTGGCAGGTCCACCTTAGGGTTTGATAAAAAAATATATTTTGATTGATTTCAGAGAGGGAGGGAGAGGGAGAGAGAGAGAGAAACATCAATGATGAGAGGGAATCATTGATTGTCTGCCTCCTGCATGCCCCATACCAGATCGAGCCCCCAACCTGGGCATGTGCCATGACTGGAAACTGAACTGTGACCTCCTGGTTCATAGACCAACGCCAACCGCTGAGCCACACAGGTTGGGTACGTCCACCCTAGTTCTTAACCTCTGCATTCTTTTGTTATACTCCAACCCCCCGTCCCCTGTCCACCAAATAGTTACCTGGGTTGCTCAGGTGGTCAAGCTGGCCCTGACTCTAGAAGCATCCACAGCTTGGTCTATCCCAGTTTTCCTTCCATCCCCGCACCCTCCCGAGTAAAACATGTTTCCAGACACAGGGTTTGTTCAGCACATCCTAGTTGCCAACATGACATTGGTGTGGCCATCTGACCACAAGGGGACATTTGCCCACATTTTCAGAAGGGGCCCCTCTTCTTCCCCCCAACAAAAGTAGAGCTACACCAGCACACGTCTTCTTAAAATCCCTTTCCTTCCCGATCCGCTGGAAGGCACCTGCCTGCCCGCCTTCTCTGCCCAAGGGGGGAGCTTTACACACTTTGCCATATGTACCCAGCCCACAGAGGCCCAAAGGGGCTATAACACCTTCGCGCAGAGTCGAGGTTTTAATAATCTTGTGACAGCTTTTCCGACCGGCAGGTCTTCGGGGAGCAGACCTGCTTCTTTCGGGGGAGTCCCTCTAGGGAGCAATCCGGATGAGGCCCGCCTCTCGCCTGCGTTCCGAGTGCGGCACTGGAGTCCAGAATTCTCCCGATGTTGGTTGGACCTTCCTGGAAGGTGGGGGGGGGAGCCATCCCAAGTCTCAAGAGGAATCACCGCCGCTCGGAAAACTTCTAGCAGCTTCTTTCTGTGGTGCGTGACCGCGAGACCCGCCTCAGCCACGCGCGATGAGAAAATTCACGCCCGTCACAAGGAAGCAGCCGCGTGTGGACGGCCACGGTGGCTAACTTCTGAGCGATGCTACAGGAAGGGACTTACTTCAGCTCCCTTCGCGCTTTAATAGACCCGCGTCTCCTGCTGGTCCCCGAGGGGTACCTCGTGCCTCTGATGGGATGGGGAACCAGGACCCGGGTAGGTTATGGCTCCTAGGAAGGAGGCCGGCTGGGCGAGTGGCCAGTCTGTCAATAACTATTCCTGGGGGGCCCCGCTGGGGGCATTTGAAAGAAGACAGAGAGGCGGGGCCTGGGCTTTGTGACAGGTGTCCCGGATGTTGACGTGTGTGGTGAAGCAGATCGCCTTATTGGCAAGGAAATGAAAGATCTCGAGTAAGATGGATGGGGCACCGGCCCCCACGAGTTTTCCTGTCTCCTGGTGGAGTATGGCAGTGAACCTGGGGAAGGGCCCTGGGCAGGCGAGAGCCGAGAATTCAGCGAGTAATTCCAACTTGCGCCTGTGAGACTCAGGGGTGGGGGGGTTGGAGGGAGGATCACCAAGCTCTGGAGAGTTGGCGGGAGAATGTGGGGTGCGGAGGGGAGCAGGGTTGGGACTGGATGATGTGAGTGAGGTCATCTTGAGGGCCAGTGACTCCCCCCATGTGACTCCCTAGGTGCTTCCTGGACCTGTGCAAAAGATGCTGGTTCTCTGGCCTCCCATTTTCAGTTCAGTCTAAGAAATACTTCCGGGGCTCTGGCTGGTGTGGCTCAGTGGAGACAGCGCTGGCCTGCAGACGGAAGCGTCCCGGGTTTGAGTCTGGTCCCGGGTTGTGGGCTCAATCCCGTGTGGGGCGTGCAGGAGGCGGCCAATCAATGATTCTCATCATTGATGTTCCTAACTCCTCCCTCTTCCTTCTTCCCTGAAATCAATAAACACATATTTTCTTTAAAAATAAATACTCCCAGGGGCCTTCCAGGTGGGAGGCACTGGGCTGGGCACTGGCCATCACTGCCGAGGACCACAGGGTGCCTGCTCCAGTCACCCACGTCCCCGTCTTCCTTCTTCTGGGTCCCTCCCTCTACCTTGGGAGGACATGGGACATTTGGGGCTCAACTAGCTGCTGGGTGGCCTGGGCTGGGGTGATGTACTTCTCTGAGGCCCCTTTTCCTCAGTTGGAAAAAGGGGAGTCAGACCCCTGCCTCACAGAGTTGACCGCATCTTTTTTTTTTTTTTAAATATATATTTTGATTGATTTCAGAGAGGAAGGGAGAGGGAGAGCGAGAGAAACATCAGTGATGAGAGAGAATCACTGATCGGCTGCCTCCTGCACGCCCTACACTGGGGATCGAGCTACAACCCGGGCCTGTGCCCTGACTGGGAGTTGAACTGTGACCTCCTGATTCAGAGGTCAGTGCTCAAGCTCCGAGCCACACTGGCCCAGCACCAGGAACTGTAACGGGGGAAGTGGCTGGTTAGCCTTTACCCCATAAGGACCGCCGCTGGGGTCATGGGTATCACCTCCATGGCGTTGATCTGCCATCAGATCACACGCTCCCCATGTCCCGAGGCTCTGAACAACTTCTGTCCAATATGATTATCAGAGAGCTGGGCCCTTGGGGCAGGAGAATTCCAGAAGGCCACTCTTCCTCCAGGCAGGGCTGGCCAGGACCGGGCTTTGGCGTGGTAGAAGCGGCAGCTGGATTTCAGCTGCCCCACCCCCTGGGCACCGCTGTGCTGGGTACAACCTACACAGCTGTCCGCGGCCGACTTCATACAGTTCAGCATGGACACGCGCGGTAGAGGTTTCAAACTCAACTTATTCCCGTCACGGTGGCGCCCAGAATGGTGGCGTTACATTTTTCAGAGAGAACTTTAGTCCCTGGAAAGACTTAATGGGTGAGATGCGGTCGCCACAACAGTGTTTGCGTGTCTTCTTAACATGTTTCTTCCCCGGAGTTCGTCATAGAAAAGAACATAGTATTCCGTGCCTTCAGAGTTTAGGACACAAACCCTAAAGGTGTCTTCTTTCTTTTCCTTTCCTTCCTCCCTTCCTCTTTTTTTTAAAAAATATTTTTATTGATTTCAGAGGAAGGGAGGGGGAGAGAGAGAGAAACACCAGCGATGAGAATCACCGATGGGCTGCCTCTTGCACGCCCACCCCCCTCTCCCCGTGGGGGATGGAGCCCGCAACCCGGGTATGCGCTCTGTCCGGGAATCGAACCCCGACCTCCTGGATCATGGGTCACTGCTCAATCAATGAGCCACACTGGCCGGGCGCTTCCTCTTTCTTCCTTTCCTTTCCTTCCTTCTTTCTTTACTTGGTGACCAGAGGACCCCCACACTACAGGGAGTCGACAGCAGCACAGAGGAGGAGAAAACCATGGAGAAAAGGAGAGGACGTCAATTATTAAAGCAGGACATGTGCGTCCGCACACGCCCGGGCCTCCTAAACGCAGGTGTGGGGACTGGCGGAGAGAAACTGGGCACAGCTTGCGGGGAAAGGTAGTTGTGACGTGGAGTATTGCTTGGTTCAACTATTTTTCCCTTCGACGCTTTAGACGCTGAAAGGAACATTCTTCACAGACGGAAGAGCAGCACTCTGCCTTTTTTTTGTTTTGTCCCATGTTGAGAAGAGAAATTCTAAGACGTCGGATATTCCTCCCTTTCCATTTCCCCCTTGACCTACGGGGGGGCGCTGGTCGTGAGTCCCCACAAGGAGGGGGGGGTCCCTCTTGGGATGCAGAGCCCAGGTGGTTCAATGCTTTCTCTATGGGGCGGACAGTGCGAGTGTCCCCAGAAGGAAAAGAACAGGATCCAGGTTTTGTTTGTTTTTGGTAAAAGACGGAATGAAACGGAACTAGAAGAAGGCGCTGCCCTGCATGTGGGGCAGTGGCCTTGGGTGAGGTCCTGAGGATGACAAGAGCCCTTGCAGATGTCCACCTCGTAGGCAGGCTCGAGCATCAAAGGAGAAAGGCATTTTCCGCTTCAATCTGGAACATGCAGACTCGGCGGAGGCAGGAGCAAACGGGCTTTCGCCCACGGAAGTTCGTCCACAGCTTCATCCTCGCTTCGTGCGGGGTTTGCTTCCCCGGCTCCTCTATTTCCCTTTGAATTTGTATTGAATTCGCCGCAATCTCTCCAGGGAGAGAGGTTGTCTCCAGGGTTCCATCGAGGCTGTGAGACGCGATGAACAGAATAGGGGGCGGGGGTTAGGAATTCATCGTCGCTCCGAGGAACTGAACGCCCGGCTCATCTCCACATACGCTGCTCCGCCAGGAAATGGGGCGTCTCCGAGGCCTTGCTTAACTTGATCTTTGGGAATAGTGTTTTAATTTTTCCCATCATCATCCTGCAAATTGATCACGATAATCTCTGGGAAGGAAAAGGAGTGAACCGATGGCCTCATTAACTCCAATGCCAGGCGGACCCGCGTTCCTGAGAGCGGGTGCCCTCAGCCCACAGGGGCCCAGGCCTTCTTTGTGTGCGGCTTACTCCAGTCCCGGGTGGGAGGCTGGCTTGTTCCTCCCCCGGGGCTGTTGGAATTGCCTCATGCATTACACTCCCTTACAAAACAACGGGATAATAATCCGAAAGGCCTCAGCCTTGCAGAGGAAACTTGCGCATCCGGCCGGATTCCCACCAGGATCTCCAGGTCCTTGTGTATCATCCCAGCTTTGTTCCACAGACATCGGGGCCTCGGGTTGCTAAACTTTGGACCATAAGCTGAGCCTGCCGGTGTTAGAATGTCCACGCAGCTCAGATACATACGTCTGAGTGCTGTTCTGCTGAGTTAGGGCGCTTTTGGAAGAGTGTGTTTTAATTTTAGTGTGACAGGGAGAATGGCAGAGACAAATAGATCTGTCCCAAACACTTAGCAACGGATTTGTGAGCTGGTTATTAATTTCATGTAAGTGCTTCTTCTCCTTATTGTTATCAACTGTACAATTCAGGGAAAAGCAGAATCAAATGTTACTGATTGCCTACTATGTGCCAAGCAAGGTGTTAAATGTCTTCAAGGGCTGCCTCATGTTTCAGAAGAGGAAAAAGGGGTAGAAGAAGCGATATCGCTTGTCCAGCTAGAAGGGGGCAGAGTCATTTACAGATTTGCATCATCTTTAAAAAATTATCAGTCCAACTGGCGCGGCTCATGGTGGTTGAGCGTCGACCTGTGAACCAGGAGGTCCCAGATTCGATTCCCAGTCAGGGCACATGCCGGGTTGTGGGCTCGATCTCCACTGGGGCGGGCAGGAGGCAGCCGATCCATGATCCTCTCTCATCAGGAATGTTTCTACCTTTCTCTTCCTCTCCCTTTCTTTCTGAAATCAACAAAAATACATTCTAACTCATCCACTTTGAGGGAAGACTGTCCCTTTCTAGGGAGGTACAGATGGGAGAGGCACAGATGGAGGGCATACGCAGGAAGTTGGGAGGGGGGAGGAATAACCAAGTTGCTAGATGGATTAGCCGATCAAATCTCACCTCTCAAGAGAGAGCAGGCCCTCCCACCCCTCACAAACACACACAAGAACTATCTCTGGAAAAAATCCCTGTATCTCAGCTGCCGTGAGGGATGGGTTACATATTTTAATTTTTAAAACATATATTTTATTGATTTATTTACAGAGAGGAAGGGAGAGGGATAGAGAGATAGAAACATTGATGAGAGGGAAACATTGATCAGCTGCCTCCTGCTCACCCTCTACTGGGGATGTGCCCGCAACCAAGGTACATGTCCTTGACCAGAATCGAACCTGGGATCCTTGAGTCCACAGGCCAAACCAGTTAGGGCAAGGGTTACATATTTTTAAAAGCCCCTTTGACTTCTCTCGAGAGATTTTATAATAAATATATGCACTGAGACCTACTATCTGTCAGGTATTGAATTCAAAGGCAATGACATGGGTCTTCGGTCCACACTGGTTGTGTGTGTGTGTGTGTGTGTGTGCTGCATGCTGGGGATTGGGCTGGGTGCTCCAGATACAAAAATAAAAGGGCCTAGTCATCTCGCGGGGAAGGCAGCCGGATGAACAGATGTGGGCAACAGGAGGAAGATGACCCGAGGCAGAGGCAGCAGAAGGAGCGACGGAGAGGAAGGTGTCAGAGAGCTGGGCCTTGCAGTTACTAGGGAGAGTTCTTCAGAATGAAGGCTGGGGAAAGTACATCCTATTTCGAAGCAGGTTCACCTTGAACTTGGCCATAGACCTGGTGCGAATGGTTTAGGAGGGTGGTGCGCAACGAAGGAGGGTTGGCCCTCTAGCCTCGTCATCTGGTGGAACGGTATTTTCTCAACCTGTGCTTCAAAGGACACTAGCTCCTCGAGATGTTCACTGGTACTGACTGGGAAAACAGGGGTTTTCAGATCAAATGAAGTGTGGGGCCCGCTGGGTTAGGCTGCTCCATGGGATTCTTTCTTGCAGGAGTTCTCCAACAAGCTGCTCTGTGCTACACATGTCCTAAACCCATGTGTCTGTCCCTTTGTACGGTTCTTAAAGGGTCCATGGATCTCACACTGGAAGACACTGCTGGAGGGTAGAGGCAGCTGCCGGCAGCCTTTAAGAAGTGCCTGGTTTCTACTTCAGAAAGAAATGTTGGGTAGCTGGGACAGAGCACGCCATGGGAAGAGACAGGACATGACCAGGTTGCTAATCCTCCTGGGCAAAAGAAATAAGGATCCAAAAGGAGCCACCAGACAAGAGAAAGGAAGGCATGGCATGGGAAGATACTTAGCAGGTAGAATGGACACTCCAGGACCTTATGGGGGAGGAAGGAGGAAAATGATTTGAGGGCAATTTCTTCGTTTCCAGTTGGGAAGCTTGGGCAGTGATGAGAAATGGCGGGTAGAAGATGAGAAATTTAATGTACTTGGGGACGTGATATAATTGAAATACCTATGAGACTTAGGGATACAGCTGGTCATCTCAGCCAGCAGCTGGGGATATAGTGTTTAGCAGTGCCTTAGGGGGCACTGGGATTATTACTAAGTATTTCTTGACCATAAATGTATAGATATGCAGGTTACAGAGAGCTGTGTTTAATAGAAAACTGAATACACACCATCTGCTAACTACGTATATTTTTAGAGATACTAATATATGGCTAGCACTGCCTAAGGAAAAGCAAGCCAATACATATAAAAGAGCAGCTACAACCTTTGCTCAAGGACCCTATTATCTTAAGACTACAAATACATTATAAGTGGTCGCATTACCCGTGTTCGGATTCTACTTGCTAGATGACCTTGGGCAAGCTATACAATTTTTAAAAGCTTGAGCTTTCTCACTTGTAAAATATCATTGGTAGAATAACAACTCATTAAGAAATTGTGAGGATTAACTAGGGTTAAACAAAAATGTATTTACTGTATTTTGAATGTATAAAATAAATTTCCTTAGGAAATAATGTATGCATTGTAATCTATTTAATAAATTTTACCATTACTTTATTTGATTTCCAGTTAATACAAAATAATAACCTATTTGAATTGCAAAAAAAAAATCAAGCTGGTTTGAATTAAAAAAGTGTGAAAACATTCTTTGGTTGGCAAAATACATAACACTTTCATCAATTAAAAATAGGTAAAATGTGTTAAAAATAATGAAAAGTTCATACTTTAATTGAACTGGCTTTTTCATGGGCTTATATTTTTATGAAGCTTAATGAAAGAAAAACTGAAATGGCCCATTATGAAATCTGCGTTAATTGTTATTATTCCCATAAAATTCCCATGATTACAGAAAGTTTTGCAATTATGCCAACTAAAAATGTACAGTACCTCCCTTTCATTTTCTCTGGATTTATTTTTGGTAATAAAGACCAATATTCACCTTGGCAAACGGAGCATTTGCTAAATTAAAAACTTCCTTTAAATACACCCGAAACTTTTGACATGAGACTGCCAAAATTGCATGGTATTTTTGACCATCTGACAAAACTTTCTTTGTTCTTCCTGGAGTCATCAAGGGTAAGACTGTTTTCTCCACCGACTGTTATTCCAACGCTATCATAATCTTAACTATCGTTGTGCTAGAAGGCACGGTGATATTAATTAAAAATATAGTCTAATTATTTACCCTGGTTGGTTCCTACAAACCTCTCCAGTATAATCAGCGGGCTCCCTAAGGGGTTTTGCGGTATTTTGGAGTGAAATAGAAGGTCTGTTACTGACTTACTCTTGGGAGTGTAATTAAGTGTAACCTACAATTCACCTTGAGGTCATAAGATCAAATGTAACTTATCTGGGCAATGTCATAAGTATGTGTTGATGTTGACTGACTGCTGTTGGGGCAGAACCTTTAATTGACCTCTGGGCATCTCAGAGAACATTCTGGGGGTTTCTGGAGACAGAGGACCGGCAGAGGGTGGCCGGCCAAATTGGGCGTTGTTTTAGACAGTCCTCTAGACAAAGGGTCATAAACCAGACCCCAGAAGGCTCGGCAGAGAAGGTGTTCTGAGAGGACCTCTCCCCACTTGGGGCCTCAGGCTAGTCTAGTCACAGAGCAGTAAATACCTTCCAGCTGTCAGAGGTGTGGTATGAAGACTCCTGGGCGTGCCTGGGGCGGAAGGAGGATGCTCCAGGCCCAGCCAGGGCAGATCTGTCTTTAACATCTTTATACCTTTGGGCTTATGTGGCATTTTGTAACAAGGGAGAATTTCTTCCAGAAGGCCCACTGGCCTCCTTCACAAAGAGAAGGGGGCAGGAGCAAGACTGCCTTAAAGGCCTAAAATGTCCGGATGTCTCCCCACCCCAACCCCGACAATTCCGATCAGTGACTAGGAGCCCTACTCAGTCTGAAACGTGCAATTGGCTGGACTCAGGAAGAACCCCACAGCCAGGCAACCCCACAACATGGCAAAAGACTCTGGGGCATGGGAAACCGTAGGAAAACGAAGATGAGACTTGGTTCTAGACAGTGAAGCTCATTGGCGCTGGGGTGGCTGAGCTGTACAGTCGCTGAGGGATGCTGCAGAGGGCAAGAAGGAAAAGGTAGTGCGGGCTAGATGCGGCAGGCTTTAAACAGCTCAGCTTTCCTGGGAGCACACAATTGGCGGAGGCGAACCTACATAAGCCACTCAAGGGGAATGTCTCAGTTTCTCCAGAGTTTGGGGTGGGGGGTGGCGTCAGGGGGGATAGGCGGGCAGGAATTTGCTATGACTTCTGTGATGGAACTCAACCTGAAATTTTGGCTGAGGAAAGTTAAGAATTCAGAGTAGAAATGGACTAATTTGTGTGTGTGTGTGTGTTTTTAAAAAAATGTGTATTTTCTTGATTTCAGAGAGGAAGGGAGAGGGAGAGAGAGAAACATCCATGAAGACAGAGAATCACTGGTCGGCTGCCTCCTGCACACCCCACCCTGGGGATGGAGCCCGCAACCCAAGCATGTGCCCTGACCTGGAATCGAACTGTGACCTCCTGGTTCATAGATTGGTGCTCAACCCCTGAGCCACCGTAGAATGGCCTAGCCTAAGCCAGTTTCTTTCAATAGATGTTAGCAGTTGAGAAGGTAAATGAAGATGCTGAAGCTGCACATGACAAAGACAATCCACATTGACCCTCCCCGCCCCAAGCCCAGGGGTGCTCTGTGAGTAGGCAAAAGAAGAAAGCAAACCAGGCACTGGAGTGTTGGCGTTTCTGCCTGCAGAGAAGTGACAAAGGGGATCCTTGCCGGCTGGAGGCTCTGGCCCACAGAAGCCCGAGAGGCCATACGAGAAAGAAACTCAAACAGTTGCGCATGCACTCGACGGGTTCGATCTTATAATGTGTTAATCTTGACGCTGGGGATTGGGCTGGAAGCTGGTTGTACCCATTAGAAAGCATTCCAAAATGCATATCTGCTCCAGTTGCTTAGCTGTCCATCCATCCATCCATCCATCCATTCAACATTTATGGAGGTCCTACTATGTGCTGGATGGGCACTACGGTCAGCAAAAAGAGATGTATCCCTGAATTCACGGACCTTACAGTCCAGCGAGGTGACCTGGGAGGGAGGCACTTGCTGTCCCACTGGGAATGAGGGCAACGGGGAGGACAATGAAGTGTGCAGTAGAGGTGGACACTTCGGGTCACACAGGCACTTATAGGACAGGGACAGTATTTTACTTTTAATATTACGAGAAATGAGGAGCCATGGAATGACTTTAGGGAGTCATCATCCCCAGGGGGTTATCTAAACGCCCCAATTCTCCCTACTGCCCGTAACAGCCTCTGAAAATTCATGAGGGCCCGAGAGCTGCTGGGATGGAAACTGGAGAAATAGAAATGGATGAAGAGTCCCCTTTTTCCAGTTGAGCTTGGACCCTCATGACCTTACAGCTAGTGCTCAGCGGTTGCTCGGGGCCAGACGGTTCCCTCTCTGACTAGGACCAGTTCTATCCGAGAGCTGATCATGCCATGGAAGCCTTCGCCAGCTCCCAGGGGCTGTGACTGCAGAGCTGCCGAAGGGGACAACCGGGCCCTCACGGGATCCCCGTCAATATTTCCGGAGCTGTTACCCATGATTTTTGCACAATGGCAATTCCCAAACTGGTTCTACAGAATGCCAGTTTACTGAGATATTATCAGGTGCGCTGTTAAAAAAAAACAACAAAAAACCCGCCAGAAGAAAACAAACAACAATAACAACAACAACAAAACCAAAGAGAATGGAGGTAGAAGGAGACTAGTCAGATAAAATAGTCAAACAAGCCCAGCATATACTCACATTATTATTACTATTACGGTCCCTTCTGTTACTACTCCTACAAGCCCCCCTCCTTTTCTATATCGTGACTGTACACGTCCAGTGTTCCAGGACATCTACACTTGCAAATATTCGGGCTGCCTTGTTTTTTGCAAGTAATGGATAGAGGCTCTGCCTCCCAGAGATGGAGGGCCTGGATTTTCTGGTCCCCCCAGATTTCCCTTGTCAATTCCATCAGCAAACCAGGACTTAGTTCAGTGCCTCCGACTTCTGTTCTAACGTGAATGCTGTGTGTTGTCTGAAGAGGTGCCTGGTTCCTCACCCCGGGGCTGACTGGCCTGCCTGGTCTGGGTGGCCTGGACATCCGGGAACATACGACCCAAGGAACTAAGGACTAAAGGAAGAGTCAGCAGAGGAGGGGCCACAAGACCCCCGAAGCCTGTGGTCGCCGGGGTGCCGCCCCAGGGACGAGCCTGGTGATCCAGACGAGGGCCCTGGAGTCCAAGCACCTGGCTTTGAGTCCGGACTCTGCTGCTCAGACGTACGTGACCTTGTGCAGGTTACCGAGCCTTGCGGTGTTGTTGGGAGGAATGAACTGCGATGCTATATTTAACTCAGCCCCGTGCCCCGTGATGCTCCATGAATGACAAACGTGGAAAAAGATGTGGAAGGTCGCTAAGCACCTATGGATGGAGCTGAAGATGGCGCTATACCTGGCAGGCGCTCACCTGGGAGCCCCAGCAGCAAGGAGGATCTGCTGTAACCCTACCCAGCCCTAAGCCCGCATGCCCCCCGGGGGAATGTAATAAAAGGTGTTTCCCTCCCTCCAGGACCTGCTGGGCTCAACTGATACAATTTAGAGTCTCAAATTCCAGAGCGTCATTGTTCGTTCTCCTTACAAGTGAGCCGAGCTCCGAACACCTGTGGGCTGAGTTCTTTTGATGCACTAAAGCCTGTCTTTTATTAAGCTCTTTGCAAGCAGTCAAAATAAGACCAAACGTCCATGTGTCGGGTAATATGCACGTGGGCATGAAACAAGCCAGCGTGAGGGTTGCCCAGGAAAAGCGCTCGGAGAAGCAACTGAATTTCAGCTGGAATGCCACTCGACTTAGGTATATAATCAAATGAACTATTTCATATACATATACACAGAAACGTGTCTACACACACACACACACACAAAACCCTCTATTAGTCGGACCTGATGTTGAGCCTTGTTGAATCGATAAAAAAATGATTTAGGGCGGATGCTTTTCAGCAGCTGGCTGCGCTCTGTCTGCCATAAAGAAGTTAAAATTAATTTTAATATGTTGACGGCGCTTGCTGATGATAATATTCATAATAAATATCCATCGGAAAAAGTCTCTGGCATCTCCATGCGGCGGAGAGGTCAAGGGAGCTAATGACAATCACAACTACGGGATGCAATTCAGTCAATTACTTTAATTAAATCTAAAACTATTTTATGTCTCCTCGTTTATAGAGCAAACTGATCGTGGGGAAAGGGCAGCTTCTTTATCTGCCGCCTTTTAGAC
Source organism: Murina feae (assembly GCA_004026665.1). Lineage (NCBI taxonomy): Eukaryota > Metazoa > Chordata > Mammalia > Chiroptera > Vespertilionidae > Murina > Murina feae. The sequence goes on along the minus strand of PVJC01011986.1, from coordinate 6,586 downwards.
TCCAAAGATGTGGTCTCAGACTGTGTTTCGGCATTTGTAGCTTTTGTTTTTTACTTTTGTTTTTAAAGTTTTTGTTGTTGTTGTTTGTTTTATTGCTTAAAGTATTACAAAGAGTATTACGTAAGTCTCCATTTTTTTTCCCCCTTGACCTTACCCCGGCCTCCCCTACCCCCCAGTGTTTTGTGTCCATTGGTTATGCTTATATGCTGAGGTGACCAGATTTAAACCGGTACACCATTGACTGGGGGAGGAGGGGTTTCTTTTTTTTTTCCCTTTTTTTTCCTCTCTCTTTTTTTTTATTATTACTTAAAATATTACAAAGAGTAATCGGGACTTTTTTAAAATGCTGCGGGACGCGGGACAAATTGTTAAAAATCGGGACGTCTGGTCACCTTATTATATGCATGCATACAAGTCCTTCAGTTGATCTCTTAACGCCCCTCCCCTCAATCCTCCCCAGGCATTTTTATTGATTTCAGAGAGGAAGGGGGGGGCGGGGAGAGAGAAACATCAATGATGAGAAAGAATCATGGACCAGCTGCCTCCTGTAGGCCCCACATGGGGAGGATCAAGCCCGCAACCGGAGCATGTGCCCTGACCAGGAATCGAACCGTGACCTCCTGGCAAGGTCGATGCTCAACCACTGAGCTATGCTGCCTGGGCTCATTTGCAGCTTTAATATCCTTGCGGAACATTTAAGGTAATTATGGGCCTTAGGAGTTAGCTGCCGCTTCTATGAGGGGAAAAAAGGTAGCGATTTCCTTTTCAGCACAGTTTTATAGAGAAAAGCGTCTCCTTCTATTGCTAATCTTATATTTAGACTGGGTTGTATTTGGGTAGAGCCAACATTCCAGGGTAAATGGAAGAAATTGTCTACATTTCAGTGAATCCCTCTTAATGGTACTGTTTGGGATCAGAAGAAAAGAACGCAGCAGCTGCCTGCAGTTCTCACAGCCACACGAGTTCAAGTGCTTGCAACTCGGTTGTTAAAGTCATACAATATGCTTTTTTTCAGTTAATTGCGGTTTTCTACAAAACCCTGCATTCCTTATGTGTTTGTTGTTAAACTTGGAGCTAGAAGGATATTTTTTTAAAAAATGAGTCAATCAATGAATGAACCATTAATTCCTCTTCCAACAAATAGCCATGTGCCAACTGGTGCTGGGAACCACACCGACAAAATCCTGTTCCTGCACTCGAGGGGTTTACATTTTAATTAGAAGGAAGTGAGGAAACAAACAAGTAAATTAAATTATATAAGATAGTGCAACGCACTTAAAAACAAAGCAAACAAAGCAGGATAATGATACGAAGTCTAACTTCTCGGAGTTTGCCCAGCACTGCCCTGGTTTTAGCACCGGATGCCCTGCACCCCAGCAAAGCCCCCAGTTCCAGGCAGACTGGGTGGACTGGCCACTCCAGTCCTAGGAAAGAAAGGGACTCAGAGGGGGGTTTCTTTCAGATGGGTGGTCAGGGAAGTCCTCCCTGGGGAGGTGACATTCCTTCAGTCTTTTCAGAGCAGACTTTGTGTATTACATCTTCGAATTTCCCACTGCAACTAGCATAGGTCCTTGTACGTAGTATAAAATCTAATCTAATAAAAGAGTAATATGCAAATTGACCATCACTCCGTTATACCCAAGCCACGCCCACCAGCCAAGCAACGCCCACCAGCCAATCAGAGTGGCTGTATGCAAATTAACCCAGCCAAGACGGCAGCTGGCAGCCATGGAGCTAGAGCAAATAGGAGGCTTCCGTTGCACCAGTGATGGAAGAAATTATAGAAGCCACAGAGCTGAAGCAAACAGGAGGCTTCATTTCCTGCCTAGGCCTCTGCTCAAGGCAACAAAGTTTCAATTATAGAAGATAAATAAACTCCAGAAACCTGATTCCAGCCAGCCTCGCTGGGACATTGGGTCAATGGGAGCTGTGGCCAGCCTGTAAATAGCCATCAGCTCCTCACCCAGGCTGGCCAGGCATGCCAGCAGGTGGACATCCCCTGAGGAGTCCCAGACTGCGAGAGGGCACAGGTCGGGTTGAGGGACCCCCCCAAGTGCACAAATTTTTGTGCACCGGGCCCCTAGTCCATAAATGTTGCCGAGATTCAAATATTTGGAGAATCGGCATTGGTATCCTAATAAAGTTAAGATGATAATTTTACGTGATTTTCTACAAGAGCATTTCTGAAGCAACTGTTTTCTGGGTTCGGCTAACAACTATTTACCCTGGAATATTGGCTCTACCCAAATACTGTTCCTTTTTTTTTTTTAAAATATATTTTATTAATTTTTTACAGAGAGGAAGAGAGAGGAATAGAGAGTCAGAAACATTGATAAGAGAGAAACATCAATCAGCTGCCTCCTGCACACTCCCAACTGGGGATGTGCCCACAACCAAGGTACATGCCCTTGACCGGAATCGAACCTGGGACCCTTGAGTCCGCAGGCCGACGCTCTATCCACTGAGCCAAACCGGTCAGGGCGCATATACTGTTCCTTATTCAAAAGGAACAGTATCCCTTATCAGAGTTGTATTTTTAACCCAATTTATTATGATATGATGAAAAACTTGGAAGTTATAACTTCATTTAGGTTAAATACAAACACGTGGGCCCTAACTGGTGTGGCTCCGTGGATAGAGCGTCGGCCTGTAGACTCAGGGGTCCCAGGTTCGATTCCGGTCAAGGGCATGTACCTTTGGTTGCGGGCACATCCCCAGTGGAGGGTGTGCAGGAGGCAGCTGATTGATGTTTCTCCCTCATCGATGTTTCTAATTCTCTATTCCTCTCCCTTCCTCTCTGAAATCAATAAAAATATATTAAAAAATTAAAAATGGGGTAATGAAATGTCCATATAAGGCTTTGAAAGTCCCAATATAGTTCTGGAAATCTAGAAACCCATCTGGAAGTGCAGGGTGTCCACATGCTCAGGAAAGCTCTGAAGTGGCTCTAATCTATCACCTTGGCTGACCTTGAGGCTCTGTATAAGCAGGAAGTAAAGGCAACAGTGAAATTCTCAACTGCCTGGCTGAGCACTGAATATACTCCCTGTCCACCCTTTTCAGAGCTCCTTGGCAAAGGCAGGGAGATTTAATGATCAAACCATTTAAGAAAATATCTAATTATTAGCTGACTCCTAACTGTTTGCATTGGCTACTCATGACAAACACTGCAGACTTTGCAAAATTAGTTCAAGAAAGTCGCTGAAGAAGCAAGCAGCAGTGACAACAGTAAGGGTGTGTGGCTATGTGCAAATCTTATTTCCATAGTAGCCACATTATAGACATTTTATATGTTCAATTTTCAAAAGAAACAGAAAAGTATGGTCTATATCAGGCATCCTCAAACTATGGCCTGCAGGCAGCTGCCTGTCCTGCTTAAAATAAGATATGTGCAGTGTGCATAGAAATTTGTTCATAGTTTTATTTAAAACTATAGTCCAGCCCTCCAACAGTCTGAGGGACAGAGAACTGGCCCCCTGTTTAAAAAGTTTGAGGACCCTGGTCTACATGCATGAATAAAGAAAAAGCAGTGAATGAAAACTGTCCCTGTAGGAGTCCAACATTGGACTTACTAGACAGAGACTTTAAATCGAATGCTATAACCAAATTAAAAAAACTAAAGGGAAGTATGAGAATAATGTTTCACCAAATGGAAAATACCAATACAGAGATATCAATTATAAAAAAAGAACCAAATAGGAATTTTAGAGTTGAAAAATACAAAAATTTAAAGAAAAAATTTGCTGAGGGGGCTCAACAGCAGATTTTAATTGACAAAGAATCAGTGAATCTCAAGACAGTTTAAATTGAGATTATCCAGTTTGAGGAACAGAAAGAAAAAGAATGAATAAAAGTAAGCAGAGCCGCAAAGGACTTTGGGACACTATTGAGTGTGCCAAAATGTGCATAATGGGAATCACAGAAGAAGAAGAGAGAAAAAGGGGCTGAAGAAATAATGGCTAAAATGGTTTCCAATTTGATGAAAAACATTAATTGCACATTCAAAAATCTCAACAAACTTCAAGTAGGATAAACTTAAAGAGATCTACACACAGACACATAACATTATTCCTATACAAACAAAACCTGAGAGGTAGTGGCTAGGAGACCCACTCTACAAGAAACAGGAAGGAAACTTTTCAGGTTGAAATAGCATGATATTAGACAGTAAATGTAAGTACACAGGTCAATGTAAAAGACAGTTAAAATGTATTTCCACTTGTAAATATTGTCTTCTCTTATTTTACTTAAAAGTCAATTTCATATAGCAAGAGTTATTAAACTATGTTGATGGGCTCATAATGGATAAAGATTAAGTTGTACGACAATAATTGCACAGTGTGGGGAGGTAATGGAACTATACTAGAGCACTGTTTTCGTATACTATTGAAATTAAGTTGGTATTAATACAAACATTGTTGTGAGTTAGAATGTGGATTATAATTCCCAGGACAACAACTAAAAAAGTAACCAAAAAAAAATCATAAATCAAATGCAAGGACATTAAAATACTGTACTATGAAGCATCTAATTAACACAAGAGAAGGCAGCTATGGATGAATAGTGCGGAAAAAGACATATGATATGTAGAGAACGAATGGGAAAACAGCAGAGATCTTACCTTGTCAGCAATTACTTAATGTAAATGGAGTAACCACTTCAGTCAGAGGCAGAATTTGGATAGAACAACCAGACAGATCAACAAGGAAACAGAAAACCCCAACAATGGAAACCAAGTAGGCATAACAGATATCTGTAGAACATCTGACCCAACAGTTGCAGAATATAAATTTATCTCAAGTGCATGTGGAACCATCTCCAGGAATCATGTGCCCTGACAGGGAATCGAACCGTGACCTCCACTTCACAGGTTGACGCCCAACCACTGAGCCACACGGGCCGGACTGGTCTTTACGTTTTGAGACCCTCCTGCATCAGGCTCAGATGACAGGATATGCAGAGAATCTCTCCAGCCCATCAGAAGTCAAGAGGACTAGAGTGGGACCTCCTGTGTGAGGCCTGGCTCTGTCCTGAATGAAGCCCTAGGCCAGGTCAAGTGGATGGCTTGGGTGGTTATGGGGACAAACGTGAAAAGCACCTGACAAGCGTACAGCGCTATCCTCCAGCAAGATCACTTAGTCGTTCATGAAGCATTGAGAACACCCCTCCAGAGGGCAGCCCTGGCTTAGACACTGGGTCACGCATCACGTGACTCCCACTCATCGCCTGTGAGCACCCTTTGTCTTGTAAGTCTGCTCACTACCTATTTGTGGAATGCCTACCATGAGTCCTGTGACGCGAGTTATTAAGGTCCCATTACAGTGCACTCCATGACTATCCTGCTACAGGCCTGAAAGAGTTAACGCCCCCCCTCCCCCTTTCCCCCTTCCTGGGGAGGCCGGCCCCACTGTGTGAAGGCTGTTGATGCATGAGGCTCCGAGGATGTATTTTCTTTTCCCCTCTGTTTATGTCTGTTTTCTGTAAAATCTCCTCAATGGCAGCGGTATCTCCCACGTTCTCTGACAATGCCATAAATTTCATTAGGAAGATGAAACCTTGAGGGGCAATTAACTCCCAAAGTGGTACAAAGCAATAGCCAGGAGATACGGGCCTGTAGGACTTAGCACTTAGCTCCGAAGCGGAGATAAGCCCTATCAACCCGGGGGGGTTGTGTTTAATGTTCGCTGCCGCGTCCGCGGCCGGCTACAACCTGGCGGTCACCGTGTTAACACTCCCCAGTATCTATTACAATTAGTTTTTGATTAAGAGCCCTAAACGTGGCTTTGGGAGCCTTTTATGTTGTGTCAAATGGCTGGTGATGGAGTGAGAAGCGCAGACACCTCCCAGGAACACAGCATCTTGTAAAATGTTTCAAGTGAACTATTTTATCATCTTAATGGAAAGCAGATGACTTCTCCCGCGCGTCCCCCCCCCCCGCCCAAATTTCAACTATTTACCCAACAGTCCTTGTTTTGAATGATTTAAAGATTTATTCTGACATGACTACCCCGTGCATTAAGAATGGTTCATAGTGGGGCCGTTTGGAATTTGGAAAGGCTTTTAAGATGAGCGAGGCGGGTCTCACAGAGGGCTGACTCTCTTTTCTTTTTTTATTTCGAATTTTAAACAAGCCAACGCCAGGGCCCTCCCCTAGGAGTTAGTTATTGTTTTAATTACGGTTTGGGAGGCCTGTCCCTGTTGAGTTCTGCTTTCTCCACTGGGGTTCCAGTCGATAGTCTGGGCTGATTTTGTAAGAGAGAGGCCACACTGGTCTTTTGTGAGGGAGACACAACTGTTTAGTTGTATGAAATGTGTTCTGTGAGGAGGAAAAACATGTGTTTATTTTATAAAAGTACATCTGATCAGACAAAGGAGAATTATTTATAAACGTTTATGAGCTCTAAAATGTCCTTGTAAATTTAATGGAAATGGCATATCGATTCGACCTGATTTGTGAATGCACTAGGTTTTTATTTATTTATTTTAAAAACTAGGGGCCCGGTGCACAAAAATTTGTGCACTCGGCGTGGAGGGAGTCCCTCAGCCCGACCTGTGCCCTCTCACAGTCTGGGACCCCTCAGTGGAT
>PVJC01011985.1:0-40511 GCA_004026665.1 Murina feae | reverse complement strand
GGTGGCTGGAGGAAGATGGGCAGTAGGCAAGCTTGGGAGGCAGGCCGCACCCAGCCCTGGCCACGCTCAAAAAAGAGAACAACATGCAGGGGAGGGCAAGAGTCTGAGAGATCAACATAGAGGGGGTGCCTGCTCCAAGCCTCCATGGTGTGCCTGGGGGCAGGCCCCCGGCAGGTAGACACACACAGGAGGACTGCTCTGAGCCTCAGATGCGGCTGGGGGCAGGTCCCCAGTGGCGACACACACACACATACACACACACACACAGAAGGCGCCTGGCAGACTGGGGCCATCATAGGACATCCACTGAGGGGTCCCAGACTGTCAGAGAGCACAGGCCGGGCTGAGGGACTCCCTCCACCCCGAGTGCACAAATTTTTGTGCACCGGGCTCCTAGTCATCTTATAAATGAGAAAATGGAAGCAGAGAGCAGTTAAGCAATTTGCCCTTGTAGTTACACAGCTCGTGAGTGGTAGAAGAAGCAGCATCTTTAAGCACTACCTTGCACTATCTCATACTTTCTGTCTCTAAGCTCCCATTTACTCAGAGTGAATATAAAATAAAATACAAGCTCCTATACCAGATAGGCATTTCCATGTGGATGTCCCAAAATGCAACCATGTCATGTCCCAAACCATAAGTATTACCTCTCCTCATTCTTCTGTAATTCCCTGTCTTGGTTAATGGACCAAATCCCCCTTTGCAGAAACCTGAGAGTGCATCTGGATTCCTTTCCCAGATCCCCTTCCTCCTCCAGATTCCAGCTCCCTGTGGCCTATCTCCTCTCTCCTTTCAAACCCCTCATCCCAGCTCTCATGGCCCTTTGTACAGCTCAGGTCCTCATTGCCTCTTCCTAAGATCATCTTACCGAGTTCCCAACTGCCATGCTTGCCCTGGGTCTGGCTTTGCTCTAGTGGATGCTTTCCACTGCTTCTAAAACATCAGTGAGATCGTGCCCTTATTAATTCTCTCCAAACAAGGCACACAGGTAATGGCACCTGCTCCAGCTCTAAAACGTGATAGTCAGAGCTTAACTTCCTGTCCTGGGAGTTTGAATAAAAAACTTGGCTCCTACCCCTTGGTCAGCCACCTGGTCAGCCAGGCCTCCAGAGGATGAAGGACACTCCCTCCAGCCTCCCTGCTGCCTCTTCTCCAGGACTTCCTCTAAGCTACCACAGCAATGCTTTGCTGGAAACTTATTTTGGCTCGCTGACAATTAGAATCAGAACACTACAAAATAACATATCAAAATCACCAATTTTGACTGAGCTCTTTCTTGTCCAAGTTTCTATACACACCCAGGGTTACTCGTGCAGAATCAGCACAGATCTCCCACAATCACTAGTTGTCAAATCTGACAGATTTGAAACTGCTTTTGAAGAGAAAGCAGTGGTGGCAATACAAGGTCTCCAATGAGATCAACATCTCTATTTTTCTCTATTGAAGGTATCATAGATCATTTATTGGTTGTTTTTTAAAAGTAAAATTTAAGGAGAAACCAAGATGGCGGCATAGGTAAACACCTGAATTGACTGCCTGGCACAACCATTTCAAAACCACAAAAAAAAAAAAAAAAAAAAAAACAGACACCACCCAGAACCACAAGAAGGCTGGCTGAGTGAAAATTCTACAAGTAGAAAGAGACTGAGACTCAGAGGAGGTGTGGAAGCAACGTACAGAGGTAGAAGGCATGCACACGGGGTTCTGGGAGAGGGCTGGCACTGGAGGATGCGGTTCTTTTTCAACCCTGAGGGAGCCACAAGCTCCCAGCAGCTCTGAACTCCAGCTCCAGGTGAGTTTCTGGGGACCCAGACGCATACCCAGAGAAGTGGGACTGACTGGCACTGGGAGGAAATCTAAGGTGGTTTCTCTCAGCGTTGCTTGTAGCAATTACCATGGGACATAGAGACCGGTGTCTCTTAGCACAGGGCTGAGAATCAGTCATAGCTGACTCCACGAGACCCCACCCCACCCAAGCTTTGAGCAGAGGCTTTTGCATATAAAAGGCTGAGTAGCCTCAGGCAAAGGCTAAAATAGCACCTCCTTAGAGATATAAGAGTCAGAGTACCCAATGGTCAGAGTGGAACCATCCTAAATACAACTCCTCAGGTTCATAAGGGACACACTCAAGGGGAAGACTCAGTGAGCACCAAAGCCCCACTGAAACAAGTCTTGCCCCATAAGGGTGTCTCCAGCACAGAAGTTCTCCCGCTGTAGACACAGCTGATTCTCATAATCAAGTGGCTTTGAGGACAAGTCCTCTCAGTGATCACTTAACACAGAAAGCCACACTATCAACCCAGGGAAGCAGCCAAAATGCAGAGACAAAGAAACAGGTCACAGTGACAGAAAAGGAGGAAAGCAAACGACTGGATATAGAGTTCAAAACCACGGTTACAAAGTTTTTCAAGAATTTTCTAGAGACTGCTGATAAATTTAGTGAGACCCTCAAGGATATGAAAAAGGACCAGCTAGAAATTAAGCATACACTGACTAAAATAAAGAATAATATACAGAGATCCAGCAGCAGACTAGAGGATCATAAGAATCAAGTCAAAGATTTGAAATATGAAGAAGCAAAAAACACCCCATTGGAAAAGCCAAAAGAAAAAAGAATCCAAAAATATGAAGACAGTGTAAGGAGCCTCTGGGACAACTCCAAGCATACCAACATCATAATTATAGGGGTGCCAGAAGAAGAGAGAGAGCAAGATATTGAAAACTTATTTGAAGAAATAATGACAGAAAACTTCCCCTACCTGGTGAAAGAAATGGACTTGCAAGTCCAGGAAGTGAAGAGAACCCCAAACAAAAGAAATACAAAGAGGACCACACCAAGACACATCATAATTAAAATGCCAAGAGCAAAAGACAAGGAGAGAATCTTAGAAGCTGCGAGAGAAAGGCAGTTAGTTACCTACAAGGGGGAATCCATACAACTGTCAGCTGATTTCTCAACAGAAACTTTGCAGGCCCAGAAGGGAGTGGCAAGAAATATTCAAAGTGATGAATAGCAAGAACCTACAGCCAAAATTACTTTATCCAGCAAGGCTATCATTCAGAATTGAAGGTCGGATAAAGAGCTTCACAGATAAGAAAAAGCTAAAAGAGTTCATCACCACCCAACCAGTATTATATGAAATACTGAAAGGTATCCTTTGAGAAGAGGAAGAAGAAAAAAGAAAGATAAAAATTATGAACAACAAATACATATCTATCAACAAGTGAATCTAAGAATCAAGTGAATAAAAAATCTGATGAACAGAATAAAGTGGTGAATAGAATAGAATCAGAGGCATAGAAAGGGAGTGGACTGACAATTTTCAGGGGGTAAAGGGTGTTGAGGGTGTGGGAAGAGACTGGGCAATAATCATACACCTATGGATGAGGACAGTGGGGGGGGTAAGGACAGAGGGTGGAGTGGGAACTGGGAGGAGGGGAGCTATGGGGGGAAAAAGAGGAACAACTGTAATAATCTGAACAATGAAGATTTAAAAATATAAAAAAATAAATTAAAAAAAGAAAACAAATCCTATCAAACCCCGCCCCCCCCCAAAAAAAAAACCATCTCTCTTAGCTGTTCTACTTGAAAATAAATTTTCTTTTTAATGAAAAAAAAGTATAATTTAAAAATGCATGTGTTGCATCATTGAATAGTCTTAAGATTGGACTAATGCTGCAATTCAAAGAGGATTTGTGAAATGTTTGTACTTGTGGGTTCATGAATTTCCATTGTGCTTTTTGATAATACTGTGTAAGGCAGGACTTTTCATCCCTACTCTCTGAGTGTATATACTGAGATTCAAGATGTTTAACCCAGTCACCTCAAGTCACCCTGCTGGATGGCGGTGGAAGCAAGAGTCTTATATGAAAACACCCAAGCTGTTCCCACTGACCAGCCACTTGGGAATCTGAAAACACTTTTTTAAATAACCTTTTTATTTTGAAATCTTTTTAGAAAAGGTGCAAAGATAGTACAGGGAGTTCCTGTACACTCTTCACCTATTTTTGCCCAATGCTAGCATCTTAACTTACAGTAACACAATTATCAACACCTAAAATTAACATCGGTATGTTATTATTAAGGAAACTCGAGACCTTATTCAAATTGCACCTGCTTTTTATTAATGATATTGATCTGTTCCAGGACCTAATCCAGGACACTACATTACAGTCAGTCATCTGTACACATCTATGTGTCCTTTGTCTACTCTGATCCATGGTACTTCCTCAGCCTTTCAGATTTTTATTACTCTGACAGCCTTTAAAGAAAAGAGCACTGGCCAGGCATTTTGTAGATGTTGAAAATACTATTTTTGATACTCAAAAATGTCACTTTTTGCTTTCATCCCTCTTATGCTATACCTATTTTTAACTGTGGTAGACCTTACCAGAGCTTATGTGGGCCAGGTAGGTATTCCTCTAAGGCTTTACCAACATTAACTAATTAGCTACTTTCTACAACCCATTTTAAAGTGAGGGAACAGACACAGAGAGGTTAAGTGAGTCACCCAAGCACACACAGAGAGTAGATGGATTCGAACCCAGGCAGCTGGCAACTGCAGCCACTCTTTTAACTGGGATACTCCGCTGCTTCTTTGTTATCTCTGCAGACCAATCTGAGAATTTAGCTTTGCACGTAAGTGAATTTTTAAGATGGCTGAGTTTAAAATAATTTAACTTTTTCTGTTGGAACTATTTCTAAAATACATCACTTGTCCTATTTCCTGGTATCGAAAGGTCATCAATGCGAACACCAAATAGTGTGCTTTGCTTAAGTATTCTTATTTTGCCTACACAGAAGGATCTCACACTGACAAAGTGTGGATGGGTTATTTTTCCTGACATTCTGATTTATCTGTCACCTCTTGCAGCTTTCAGGTGTCTGACAACTGACAACTCTAACAACATCCTTTTTCTCTCTTTGCAGTCACCTGCTTCCAGTGTGCCTTTAGAATTTCATCAGAAATAAAAGTGAATAGATACTGAGGGGTGCCCTAGGCCCTCTCGGGGGAGTGCAGAGCAGAGGAGAGTCTGTGCCTCACAACATATATCTCAGCTGCTCGCACATCGCGTAGAGAAACGATGCCTTTGCTTACTCCCTGGCTCTGCTCCACACACTGAGATCACTTCTGGAGAAGTGAACTGATATGTCCCATCTTGAACATAATGTCTTCTTTAAAGAGGTAATCACCACTGATTACGTTATATCCGCAACCAAATGACTAAATTCCATGGCAGTTGTGGCAAAAATAAATAACTTAGGGGTTCCTCTTCTAAATGATAACACCAACGTGATGGATTATGCAATTTAAAGCTCCATTGCCATCACCATCAGAATTGAGCCCTACTGGTATTTCTGTTGCTTCATCGAACAGTTCTGCCCTGGGAGAAGCATTCTAAACGTAGGTGGTATTCGAAGGCACAGGCTGGGGTATGGATTGTTTCTTAGCAACTATTTGGTATCCTGAGTGACAACCAGAGGTAGTGACCTCCGATGAATGCCATTTCCCATGTTCAGACCTAAATCTTTATTAGTGAAACCACGAGGTTTTTTTCCCTTCTCGTCTTTCCCAACACTGAAATTATTCCAAGCATTTTCAGATGGATGGGGGTTTTGTTCCTGGCTCATTCAGTGGAAACAGAGGAGTCCTCCGTCTGGGCAGGTTTGGGGCCAAATTGAGGAGGAAGCCTTTTCAGCTGCTCTTTCAGACCCAGCCATATTCAGGAGAGTGTGGCTGGATTCAAACTGAGGTGTTTGCTTTTCTCTCAAATCTTCCATGGCCTTTGGTACTGATTACCTCTGTGGCATCCCAAAGCATCCACATAGGGGAGGAAGCCCAACCAGGTGCCACTGGGGAAATGTCACAGGGACAAACTGTTTCCATGGCTCAGAATTTTTTCCACATGGGCACTCAACAAACCTGGAACAGGTTGCTCCTAGTCCAGAGCGGAGACTGTTCAGTGATGGAGAGTTACCAGGTCCTCAGGTTGTAAATACAACACTCAAAACTTGCTCTCTATTGATTTCATTCCTGCTGATTATTTTTATCCTTCTAGAAATGCAACTGATAGCCCCCTAGTAGTCTTGATTTATCAATAATAAGTACTTCTATTAATCATGTAGTTAGTGAACTTTTAATCTGAGATTTCACCAGAATTTACCAATTAACAAATACTATGTAGAATTAAGAAAGGAATGCCCATTTTCATTCCTAAAAAATGATATCCTTCCTATACTTTAACGACATCTAAAATCTCTCCAAGTCTGATAAACACATTATCAGATTCGTGTTCTAAATAAATTTAAAGCATTTGTTTCCAACCCCAGTTCCATTATTTTGTGGCTCAGCTGATCAAAGAGGGGTTCAATTTTGACACTGAGTTACAGTGAAGGCAGTTTCTGATGGGTTAATTGTTAATATACAAGATGAATCAAGTTATCAAGAAACTTGCCAGCATGACTGCTGCAAAAATAAACATAACCGGGCTTTCTGGAAATGGCACCGTGGCCCAACTTATCCCCCATTCACTGTCCCTGGTGTCTGGTAGAACACAGTCATGGAATCAGGACTCTGTATCAGGATAGCGCTAGTTATCCAAACTCCAGTGACATTTAAAAATAGCAGTGACCAGATATTAATAACCAATTAAGGCATTAGTCTGTGCTCACCACCTGCTTATAACTTACTCCTCAGTCAGCTGGAGAACTGGGCTGTATTTGAATAACAACAGGGAAAGGTCCTGCTGTTTTTTTGTTTTGTTTTTCTCAGAAGATGACTCTGGATAACAAAATACCATTCTTCTCACAAGGTCCCAGAATAGACAGCTGTCAAATTTCCCCTTTCAGGGTTGTATCTGAACAAGGAGTATGGCTGTCTATTACACATAATATGGTGACTTTCTAAGAGCATTTGGCTCTAAAAATCCCAGTATCTTGTAAATAAATAAATAAATAAATAAATACTTGTTTAAAACATTGCCTTACTTTTTTTTTTTTTTTTTTTACTTTCTGCTCCCAATTTTGAAAATTTTTCTTCTCTTATTTTCTCACTTACACACTCCTTACCTTTCTTCAGGTTCCAAGGCAGACTTACCTCCTTATCAAGCATTTTGCTCTGCCTAGTTCTGTATCAACTGGGTTATAACTTAAGGATTTTATCTTGGTGAACAGCACCATGCCTGGTTTGACTGTCCACCTTTTGATAGAGGGTAGAAACTGTTTGAGTCAGCATATTACCATTGAGTCCTGGCAGGGGATAAGAACAGAGCTATAATTTCTCCCTTCATTTCCAGCTCTGTGGAATACATTGGATCATGAAAGAAAGACCACTGAGATGAAAGGAAGAAAGAAATGGGAGAAAATAAAAAGATTAGTCATTGCTACCCTGAATCAAGAGCCCCTTAAAATCAGGATCTTCATACACATTAGCTCATCTGATTGCACAATAATCCTGCAAAGGATGGTCATCTTTATTTTAAAGATGGATCTCAGTGTCTCAGAGGGTCTAAGGGACACCCACCTCCTAAGTTGCAGAGTCAGAATTTGACACCAGGTCTGGGTGGCTCAACACTCAGCTGTCTCCACAGAGGTGAGAGTGAGGGCCAATTAGGCTCCTGAGCAGGCGTGCCCTCACCCCTGCTTTCCTCTCCACAGAGTCTCGGAGATGGAGATGGAATCAACAAGTCTGTGCCCAGGGAGGAATCGAGAAGCCAGGAAGGATATCATTGGAGACACTGGGTTCCCAGCTGCTACTTTCCTCTGAGAAGGCAAAGCACTTCTAAACAGGGCGCATTTCTACTCCTACCAGGTGCTGACACTCAGATGTAAAAATGGCTTTGCTGCTCACTGCCAATCAGACATTTTAAAATAAGCATTTTGGGGCAAAAGGCATGGTTAACAACTCAGAACAGATCCAGCCACAGTTTTGAAGTTTTTATATGAGATGACTGATGATGGCAATAATCACAATAGAAATAAAAACAATTGCTGTTCATTGAGTGCAAACTATGATCCAGGAACTCATATATCATTTCTAATTACTGCTAACAACACTAGGAGGTAGATATTGTATCTCCATTTTACAGATGAAAAATCCAAGGCTCAGAGGAGTTAAGAAAATGCCCAAAATCAAATAGCAAGAAAGTGCTGAGAAATAACTAGAAGTCAGGTCTGTTTGTCGCCAAATTACAGATGGCCCACTCCATTATAGCTGCCCCTTCCCTGTGCCTGCCAGGCCGGAAAGGAAGCCTGGCAATTTGCCCTGAATGTCCATGCCTGGCAGCCATCGAATTGCTATCCATGATTAAAAGGAATAATTGAAAATCCTGTTTCGTTCTTGCACTAGGTTTGATTGCAAACGATCTTGCCCTCGCTGTTGAATATTAATAAACTTTCAGTGGTTCACCATTACCCAGAATTAGACATCCAAATGCATTTGTTGGAAGCGGAAAGGCCTTTACAATCTGACTTCAGCCCATCTTTCTGTCTTACCTCTGACCACCTTTTGATAACCCCTCCTCCAATGGGACAGTTTCCTTTTATGAAACTCTAAGTGCTTGCCCACTGCCTGAACTTCGCCCAGTTCTAACCGTCCTTAAAGCTGTTGCTCAGCTTCCTATTGAACCCAGTTCAAACTTCACTTCCTAAATTATCTGGAAAATCCAGACAGAAGTACTTACTTTCACATTCTAACTTCCTAATAATTATTGTCAGCATAGCTCATTTGCCAATTACTGTCTGTGACTTAGAGGCATGTCTCCTTCAGGGCCTCAGTGCACTATTTAAAACCTTTTTATTTGATCGCAACTAAAGAGGAACCTCCTCCTACACCCATTCCACTCGCTTGTGCTCCACAAAATGCATTGCTGCCAGGTAGCAGGCACTGAAGATCTTGGACAAGGTCTCTTTAACTGCACTGCATCACAGCTCCAGCCACAAGGTATATTTCCCTAATAATGTCAACCTATTAACAGAGATAACCCCCTGCTGACTGTTTGACCTGGATGAAAGTCTCAGTAATTTCATTGATTTGGTGCCAACTTTCATTTAACTTGAAAAGCTGAGCATGGAGGTGGGGGAGATGAAGGGGGGGGGGGGGGGGGGGAAGAAAGAAACAGGATATAACCCTGAAGAAAAAAATGACATTTCACTTGGAAATGAATGATCCTTTTTTCACAGTTCAGTTATTTATCATGTCATTTTCACATCAGTCTATATATCCTTGTGTGTACAACTTAAAGAGTCAGGGAGTGGCAATCAAGCGTTGTGCTAAAAAGAATTCCTTTAAACAGTAATTCTGATGAACTTCCTCCCTGAAAACACCTCTCACCTCCAGGATCCGCCTGGCACGGCACCATAAGGTGACTGTGCCCACAAATAGACTGGGCTTCCTTTAGATCGGTTTGTTGGTACACCTGCTTGTGAGTCAGCAGGGGAAAAGAGGCTCCAGGACTGGAGGCGGTCACCTTATTTGCCTTGATTCTGTGACCCCAATGTTTCTTTCATCATGGATCCATAACTGAGCTAAGCATGGCAGCAAACCCATCCAAAAAGGGGGGGAGGAGAAATACTGTATGTTCTTCCCAAAGACTATTTGTACATATCACATTCCTTTCAGCCTCTTCCCCTAGAAAATGAGAGAATCAGAAGTTTCCTGAGCGAGAATGCTAATTATAATTATTACCTAAAGTAACAAATCTTTCATGACAAGGGCAAAGCTGTCAGATATCAGCACTAAAGCTCCGTGTTTCATTTTAGTTCAAATTACTTTCCTGTTCCCTTTGACAAATGCCTCAATTTCCACCTCAAAGTTGCTGCTGGAACGGACATGTAATTATCTGGTCTTGTTTACAGCAACAAAGGTCAAGTTGTGTAGTAGATATTAATAGCCACTGTGCTAGGAGCACTCTTCCAGCTCGCCCCACATGCTGAGCTCTGCCCTGGTTTCAACCCTGTGAAATGTTCATGGCGTCCATTCTGTACCCTACTGACCTTTTATGCATATTCATAGTGATCACCACTCTCAGATAAATTTCTTTTATTAAACCCAATCATTATGCATTAAGAAGACATCACCTTATTCTGTTAGTGTTAACAGAGTCTGAGTCTGTGGGAGTAATATAGGAAAATATATCTGATTTTTTTTTACTCCTAGGGCTTGATAGCCTGAAAGAGCATGGTGAAGAAGTCACAGTGATTCAAGAGGAATGTCAGGGTGACGTTGTCATTTCTAAGGCCAGGTTCACGCTAGCAAAGTGGAAATTCTAAAAAGAAAGCACACATAATGCCAAAGTAATTTTGCCTCAACTATTGTACTATTTTAGATCTGAAGTAGGGCTAGGTATTTCATTGTGTATCTACTTCTCTATTTATAAACCTGTAGTAATAGCTAGTATGTCATATTCTAGACACTGTTCAAACTATTAATTATTTTATATTGAAAACAATCCTAGGATGTAGCTACTACTATTGTCCCCATTCAACAGATGGAGAAACTGGGGTGCAGAGAGTTGAGTCTCTGACCCAGGCTACGCAGTAATAAATAGTGGAAATAGAATTTAAACCCAGACAGTCTGGATCAAGATGCTAAGGGCTTAATAATCACTACTTGCTTCTGCCTTTCTAACACGGTCCCTGATTGCCAGGGAAGCAAGGAGAAAATTTTGGCCAAGTTTTACTTCCTTTTGGGTCTAGCTTCCCTTGAGGAGCAGTTTGTGATTGGTCCAATATGAGGGGCAAGGATGTGTACTGCGGCAAGTCTGAGAAGGGGAAAGTTAATTCTCCAAGAAAAGGGAAATAAAAGCTGTATTTATCCATAGGCTGACAACAACTCTACCAGGTAGAACTTATTGTTAATCCTCTTACAAATGAACATATCCGAAAAGTTAACTTGCCCACGGCCATATAGTTAAGAAGACACTGATGAGGGGATAAAACTCACTACACTTCATCATTCTTTGTCCCTAAAGCAGCAATGCCTAAAATGTTCTAATAAGTATTCCACGAAACAACAGAAACAACAACAAATGGAAGGAAAGAAGGAGGAAGGAAGGGGAAAGAAGGCAGAAGGAAGGGAGGAAAGTTTCTATGTTCCAAAAAGTTGAGAAACCCTTGATTAATCAAAATTATGAGGGCTTTGTAACTAGGACTTCTCTGAACCTTTAATGTATTAATGTGCATTGGAAGGACATAGGTGTGACGTGGTGGAAGTGGCTCAGTTGGTTGAATGTTGTCCTGTGCACCGGAAGGTTGCTGGTTTGATTCCTGGTCAGGGCACATAACTGGGTTGTGAATTAATCCCCAGGGAGGAGTAAAAAAGGATATAGCATGAATAACTAATTTCAAGCTAACGCAAACTCTTTTTCTTATTGGCAAGACATGTTATGTGAATAAGGTTTTATGAAGTACAGTTTGAGAAATGCTACTCCAGCAATTTGAAGACCTTCCAGGCAAAATATGTGGTCCAGTAAATGCTGCATTGTTATTGTCTTTAAAGCAAAGGCTGAGGCATACAGAATGGGAAAACCAACCTATCTGAGCTCAAATTTTCATTATCAGGATTGGTCCAGAATCATAAAAAGTGTTTAGGGCAAGGGTAGCCTGAAGCTAAAGACTACTTTATTAAGACAAAGGTATTAAACTCTCTACTCTATTTAACTTGTACCTAGCGTTATGCACTTAACATTTCTTCCTTCCTGTTCTTATCTATTGGTGTGTGTGTGCTTCTGCAGCTGTTTCTGCAGAGGTGAGAACCCTAGAGAAAATGTCAGAGGTGCAAGAGGAGAAAAGCCGAGGGGGGGGGGCAGTGGGGAGGGGTAGAAGTGTGAAAACTTGGTGTTTTCTTCTTCCATCACCACTGAAAATCTCTGAAGGCGCTGCAGTTATTTGTCTATTTTGAAGTCCTAACCACTCAGAACCAAAGGTTAGCAGGACTGTTGCTTCCTCTTTGATGGGCACTTCCATTCCTAAGTGTCTTTCCTGCTTTGACTGCTCTGTTTCTTTTTCCATTTCCCAAGAGGAGATAATTGCACTGGGAATCAGGGAAGTAAGAAATGGGAATTCTAGCTACAGCTTACCCTTATCTTACTATGGATATGAAGTTGGTAAAAACTATGCATAAACTAGCTAGGTCTCTGTATTGGTCCTCTATTGTGCATTAACAAAATTCTCCCCAAATTTAGTGGTTTAAAACAACAAATGTTTATTATCTCACCAACTCAGTGGTTCGAGAATGAGGCCTAATTGGGTGCCCCAGGTACAAAACTTTTAGGGAGGAGACAGTTATAGGGCCTGTGGTGCCCTAGGTTAATGCCAGTGGTCTTATTCCAGCATCTAGCAGGGTTCAGGAATCTGGAGAAGGCGCTGTGTGTAGATTAAATAAGATAATTTTGAAAGGCATTTGGGAAGCCAGAGGAGCTTGGCTAAAGAAACCAAGTTCTCCTTATCTCAGGAACCCTTGCTATTTATTAACACAAATTGTCCTAAAGCAAGGTAGATGCACACATCAAAGGGTAGGGTTAGGTATACAGAATCCATTGTCAGATTAGGGAAAAACTGCCTATGGCTGTTCAGATTTGGCCAGTAGGAGGCAATAACATGTAGATTAAGATGCCCTTGGCTATCTGGCAGCAAGCAATCATTTTATGCTTCCTTTTCAGGTCTGGGGAAATGCCCTTAGTCATCTCCAGATGATTCAGCCTCGCTGACTGTTAATTGGCTTCCAGCACTAGGTCAGTTCTCCCTTTGCTTTGCCCCCTCAGCCCCTCCCCTGTGGCCCTCACAGCATGGCAATTTGCTTCCCTCCAGAGCAAATGCTCTGAGAGACACAGAAAGTGAGAAAGTGAGTAAGAGAGAAGTCAACATCTTTCTGTAACCTAAACTTGCAAGTGGCATCCATTGTTTTTTGTTGTGTTCTGTTGTTAGGAGCCAGTCACTAGGATTAGTTTACACTCAAGGGCAGGGGATTTCACCAAAACCAGTATAGCAGGGGGCAAGAGTAATGGTGGAAGGACATCTAAGAAGTTGCTTCCCTCTTTTCATTCTCTTCTTTGTAAGAATCTCACCAGCACTGAAGCCTATAAATTCATTGTGCTCAGAATATGTTTAGAGTCAGCTCTTAGACTGTGAGTACTGTGAAGTTGGGAACTGTTTCTTTACTTCTACATCCTCAGCACCATCACAGCCCTGGTCCACAGTGGGTGTTCATGTATCTCATTCATTTGACAAATACTTATTGATCACCTACTATGTGTCATGCCTTGTAGTAGGTGCTAGGGATGTAACAAAATAAACGTTTTCTCTGTCATGAAATTTACATTCTAACAGAAGATAGAGAATAAACATGCAAATTAATAAATAACCCACATATCATCACACAGATACAGTGTCAAGATGAGGAAAAATATTTGCAATCTACACTATAATTATCTTTCTAATAACTTTAGTCTTTGAGGGGAACTATATAAATGAGTAAGGAAAAACTAAGCATCCCAGAAAAACTGCTTTTAATACAAATTTGAGAGGAAAAAACAGTTCTGGGTCACCAGTATCTAAAATCTGGGGATTAAAACACAGGATTAAAACAATTCATTAGAACATGGGAATCCTCACTGAAAAGTAATGCTTTAAAGAAGAGGTGGAGGAGAAAACCAAGATGGCAGCATAGGTGAACACCGGAATTGTGGCCATGCACAACCATTTCAAGATCACAATGAAAAGAGGGAATGGACACCACCCAGACCCACAGGAAGGCTGGCTGAGTGGAAATCCTACAACTAGAAAGAAACTGAGATTCAGAGGTGCTGTGAATAAAAATCAAGTGAATAAAAAATCTGATAAACAGAATAAAGTGGTGATTAGAATAGATCAGGGGCATAGAAAGGGAGTGGACTGACAATTCACAGGGGGAAAGGGGTGTTGGGAGTGTGGGAAGAGACTGGACAAAAATCGTACACCTATGGATGAGGACAGTGCGGGGGGAGGGATAAGGGCAGAGGGTAGGGTGGGAACTGGGAGGAGGGTTGCTATGGGGGAAAAAGAGGAACAACTGTAATAATATGAACAATAAAGAAAAAAAATCAACTCATTAATCCATCTCTTCAAATTGCCGTGTTGTTATTGTGTTTTATAAATACAGCCGATGTCTTGTAGTTTGGGGAACTGGGCCTCCTCACAAACTCTTAGAAATGAATGTTCATTTTTCATTTCTGGAAAGCCGTATGGCAAGGTGTATCCAGATCCTAAAGTGAATTCGTAGTGGTTTTGAGTCAATAGAACTAAAACTAGAGATGAAGAGTGTAGGCTGTGGAATTGGCCTGCCTGGGCCTATGGAGGTGCCTGGTCAGCCATGGTTTCCTGCCGAGGATGATAAATGAGCTGAGGAGGAGTTTATATGGCCATATGAAGTCTGGGATAGGAAGCTGCAGGCTAAGGTGAAAGAGTTGTCTTTTCTGGGACAAAGAAGCAGTGTGCACATTAGGAATGTGAGGCAGCATGGGAACCAGAGAGGAAGGAGTCTTGTTGACTCCCAGACTTCTCTCCTAGGCAACTGGCAACTGACAGTCACCAGCAGAATAGTAAAACAGGAAGAAGTCTCGCATAGTGTGGGATAGTTAGGGGCTTCCACGCCCTTTAGATTGTGACTCACTTAGGTGAGGTAAAATACCTGGAGGTTAAGTCTGTTAATCATGTTTTAGAATTTTTTATATTTCACTAATTTTTGTCTGCTTATTATATGTATTATAGGTAAAACGTGTTTAAAAAAACAACTCTCACTATGATTGTGAATATGTTCATTTTTTTCTGATACCTGTTTATTCATGTACTAAGTGATACAAATAGGAATCTCCTATCTTTCTGATAAATTGAACTTTTTTAAAATATAGTTTATTGATCTTTTACAGAGAGGAAGGGAGAGAGATAGAGAGTTAGAAACATTGATGAGAGAGAAACATCGATCAGCTGCCTCCTGCACATGCTCCACTGGGGCTGTGCCTGCAACCCAGGAACATGCCCTTGACCGGAATTGAACCTGGGACCTTTCAGTCCGCAGGCCGACACTCTACCCACTGAGCCAAACAAGTTAGGGCTAAATTGAACTTTGAACCATAGTAAGATGACTACCTTTTATTTAATAACTAGAGGCCTGGTGGAGGTTTCTCAGCCCAGCCTGCTGGGGGTGGGGAGAGGGGAGGGGGGAGTGTCCCTCAGCCTAGCCTACCCCTTTTCACAGTCTGGGAGCCCTCTGTGGGAGCGGGCCTAATCTGAAGTCTGGCCTCTCTCTGTGGGAGGCAACTAGACAATCAGGGGAAGGCACCAACCCCCTCCCACCACCCCACTGCTGCTGCCACTGCCGGCCGCCACAGCTGCCAGCCCTTGGCCCTCAAAGCTGCCAAGGTGTTTTCATCAAAATGGACTCCAGTCCCTTCACCATGAAAAAATGACAAATTTGTTTAGGCATTTTCAAGATGTCTCTTTCATAGGATATGACATTTCTTTCTTTTTTTAATCCTCAACTGAGGATATTTTTCCATTGATTTTTAAAGAGCATGGAAGAGAGAGGGAAAGACAGAGAGAAACATCAATGTGAAAGGGACACAGTGATTGGTTGCCTCCTGCGTGAGCTCTGACCTGGGCTCCAGCCAGTGAGGAGACTGCAACCAAGGTATGTGCCCTTGACCAGAATAGAACTGGGACCCTGTGGTCGGAAGGCCGAGGCTCTATCCACTGAGCCAAATCGGCTAGGGTAGGATATGACATTTCTTAGCCCCTCCAGCAGCAGACCTCCTCCAGGAGTGTGGTGGAAAAACCCTAGATCACATTCTCGGATTCTTTTTTTTTTTACTTTTAATTTCTTGATTGATTAAGGTGTTACATAAGTGTCCTTAACCCCCATTACTTCCCCACTCATGCCCTCACCCCCTTGTTGTCTGTGTCCATTGGTTAGACTTATATGCATGCATACAAGTCCTTTGGTTGATCTCTCCCTTTTACCTCCACCCTCCCTTACCTTCTCTCTGAGGCTTGACGTTCTGATCAATGATTTTCTGTCTCTGGATCTGTTTTTGTTCATCAGTTTCTGTTATTCATTATGAGTGAGATCATGTGATATTTATCTTTCTCTGACTGGCTTATTTCACTTAGCATAATGCTTTTCAGTTCCATCCATGCTATTGCAAATAGTAAGAATTCCTTCTTTTTTACCTCAGTGTAGTATTCCATTGTGTAGATGTACCACAGTTTTCTAATCCACTCATCTGCTGATGGGCACTTAGGCTGTTTCCAAATCTTAGCTATGGTGAATTGTGCTGCTATGAACACGGAGGTGCATATATCCTTTCTGATTGGTGTTTCTGGTTTCTTGGGATATAGTCCTAGAATTGAGATCACTGGGTCAAATGGGAATTCTATTTTTAACTTTTTGAGGAAACTCCATACTGTTCTCCACAGTGGTTGCACCAGTCTGCATTCCCACCAGCAGTGCATGAGGGTTCCTTTTTTTCTGCATCCTCACCAGCATTTGTTACTTGTTGATTTGTTGATGACAGCCATTCTGACAGGTATGAGATGGTATCTCATTATTGTTTTGATTTTCAACTCTTGGATGGTTAGTGACTTTGAGCATGTTTTCATATGTCTCTTGGCCTTCCTTCTGTCTTCTTTTGAAAAGTTTCTATTTAGGTCCATTGCCCATTTGTTGATTGGGTTGTCTATCTTTCTTTTGTTAAGCTGTATGAGTTCCCTGTAAATGTTGGAGATTAAATCCTTATCAGTGATAACATTGGCAAATATGTTCTCCCATAGATTCCTATTATCCAAGTGACTGGCATACCACAGCTTAGTCAATGAGTGGTCAGAAAAGGTGTTTCCTGTGCTGCTCACATGCAGAGGTGGGACTTCCAGCTTACTGTGGCTCTCTCCAGGCCTCGCAGCCACTGCGGCTGCCAGGCCCTCTCTCCAGCAGCCGCCGAGGCTTTGTCAGGAAGGACGTCTGGAAGGTAATCTGGAAGATGTCTGGTCTAATTAGCATACCACCCTTTTATTAGTATAGATCTGTCCTTTATTAATCTGGCTATACCAGCTTTCTTTTAGTTAATGCTTTCATGGTAGCACCTTTTCTTTCTATTACTTTCATGGTGACCTTTTTCTTTTTGTTACTTTCAGCCCTTCAATATCCTCATATTTTAAATACGTTTCTTATATCATGCCTATATTTGACTAAGTTATTTTCAATTCATTCCGAAAAACTTTTTCTTTTGACAAGTGTATTTAGTCTATTGACATGTAATACAATTATTGGATTTTAATTTATGAAATTTTAAATTTTGTCAACTGTTTTATGTTCTTTTTCCTCCACTTTCTTGCTAGTTTTTAGAATAGTTATTACCATTCTATTATTTTTCTCTATGAGTTTGAGAGTTACACAGTTTGTTTTTAACATTTTTATCAATTATTATAGAAATTGCAGCATGTTTCCTTAACCTGCCAAAATCTAATGTCAAAGCTTCATGTTCATTTACCTTCTCTCAATAATGCCAAGATCTTAAAACTCTTTAACTTAATTCACTCCTCCCTATTTATGTGCAAATATACCATTGTCTTCTTATTATTTTGTAATCTTCACAAGACACAAAGTACCTTTCCTTACTAGGTATATAAAAATAGTTATAGGAATAGATGTATAGAGATAGAAACAGAGACATATGTATTGCGTTTGGCCAGTTATTATGATGAGAAGGGTTTTTTGATTTTCCTAATTTGGCATTACAGAAGTGTTAAGTATAGAAATTTTTGTTTGGGATATTCTTCCCTTCTTCTCTAGAAAGTGTTCATCATTATGAATGAAGAGGTGTCAAGCCATATATTCTCCCATTCTTTGTTTTCTCTTGTAGCAGAGATACCACCTTGTGATTGCTTTATGTGTAGTTTATTACCCCGTTGCCAAAGAGAATATAGCATATCATTATGATTGCTCTCTCTGTACCCATAACTCACCATGTATTCAGTCACTATTTATGCAGCATTTACTACATAACCAGATAATTTCCTAGGCACTCAGAATTTAGGGTGAACAAGGCAGGCACATGTCCTGTCCTTATGGTATTTACTAACTAAGACAAATAAGAGTTCTTCCAGAAAATGTTTCCAGATTAATTCATTAAAAGTATGTAGCTTAAAAACTGACATAATCACAGCCTCCCTAATTAGAGCTCTTAAAGCTAAGTAATGGAAACCCATTCTTCCTGACTTAAAAAGCAAAGGAATTTGTTGGAGTGACATTAGGTAGCTCCCAGAAGTACTGGGAAGGCCGGGAAACAGATTTAGAATGGGTAAGAACAAGGGAGGGGAGGGGAGGGCAGGGCCAGTGCTCCCATCAGAGGCATAACTCCGGAAGCCTCCGCAGCGCCCCTGTTGTTCTCAAGGCCTCCATTAGCTACTACAGCTACCACTCAGCATCAGGACACATTCTCCCATCCTGCCCCTCTGTGATTCTAGCTGCTGACTCAGAGCCTGTGTCCAAGTGTCTGCTTGCCTGAGTCTAAGTCATGTGGCCACACTGGCCACAACGGAGAGTGGAAAAGGAAGGATCTGACAAATGGAGTAAAGTATTAAAGTTAACGGACAGCCCAAAATAATGACAAATGCCTGCCTCACTGACATTTATTAAAAGTGGACCAAGCATCATTTAACATAATTTTCATAATAAACTTACTCCATTTTTACAGATGAGAAAACTGAGACTTAGAGGCGTTAAGTAACTTTTCTGTGGTCCCATAAGCTACATGTTTCATAGCTGAGTTTATAAACCAGATCAGTCTGACCACAGGGCCCATGGCTAGCCATGCTATTACACTGCCTTCCCCCTGCTGCCTATCGTCCTTGGCTAGATTTAGCATAGGGTCTTTTCTTGCCTCCTGCTAAGATACTAGGCTCATCATTAAAATAACATTCTCATTGTATGCTATACTTAAAATAATAATTAAGATTTGGGAAGTTTCCTTTCAAACAGTTAATCAATATAAGCCACCAATATGTTGATGGGTAAAGAATGCAGACCAACTGCTATATTTCTGGCAACATAAATACAATGTATATTACTCATTAACTCATCTTTTAAGATGCCATCTTCTTGGCTAGTTTAATGCCAGTCAGTCAGGAATAGAATTTGAGAAATGGCATTTTAATCCATGATATCATTCCTTCAGTCTCAGCCAGGAGGCTGTAATAGGAAAGGAAAGTGTAGCCTAGGGTAACATTTAAAACACTTGCTCATCATAAGAATCAAGAAAGGACTGTCTATCATGTAGGCTGTAAGGAGGAGTAAACCACACCAGATCTTGAGAATTCTAAAAGGCAAGTTGTCTTTACCAGGCTGGGATTTTTCACAACCAACACGGAAAAATAAAGGCAGTTTTGAAAGCTATGTCCAAAGAGGATGCTGCTGCAGATAGAAAGGCAGCAGGATGCAGGGAGGTCTTCGAAGACCAGGTTGGGCTGAGGCACCAAGGGCTGAAGATATCACCTGGGTGTCTTAATGTGGAAGACATTGCAGTGGATATTCAGTTGTGTGACTCTGTGAGATGAAAAATCACCTTAGGCAACTCAAGCGGATCCAGGAAAAAGATAGGAAGGGAACTGAAGTGACATGAAGAATGTGAAATGTCTGGGGAGGATAAGGACACATATGTAATATCTTAATCAAAAAGAAAAGAATGTGAAATGTCAAAGGAAATATATTTGTGAAAAGAGAAGTAATCCAAATGAGGTTCTCATCTACACGTCCACATATTAAAACACTTGAAACATCATTAGTATGTTGCATGATTTTAGTTTGTGGCTGTTTTAATATATTTTATGGTATGATTTTTAATATGACAAGACTAAGAGAAGTAAGTTTGATTTAGATATTTCTCACTTTTGAGAGTGTCATTTCTCTTTATTTGATGTCCTAAGGATATTTGTGCATCTCATTTCCCTAAGAAGGTAATTCACTTCTTTGTGTGGGCTTCTATACAGATTCAGGTTTTATTCCAGAGTGTAAATCTGCCAAGTAAAGTCACCACCACATAGCCTTGGAAGGAAAGGATGCCTTTGAGAACAGAATTCACCATGTAACTATTTTTTGCCCAAAGAAACCCTCTTAGTATATAATGTGCAAGGACTTTTCTGGGCTCAGCTTCTAACTAAATTGGCTTTGATTTTCATAAGGTGCACTGACAAGTGTTTAAGGCCAGACAATAAATCAGAAATTGCTTTACGAGAGGAGCTATTCAGCGTGGTAGAGACAGTCTACCCTCGCCGTACCCCAGAGTAAGCATTTTTCCAAACACATGATGCTCACTGTTGAAAGAGGACACCTTCTGAAACTAAATGTCCATAATGTGAAGCTGGCCCATTCCTTTTGGCATTAACTTTTGCGCATTCCAGCCTGTACAGCATTATAAAGCATAATCATAGTACAACCACGTAGAACATTTGCTCCTGTCTGGATTAGTCTACCTTTGTTCTTTGCTTTCACAGACCAGAAAACGTTAGGTTTATTTTCATGACATTGTGCCATATATAACCCAAAAGTTCTCAGAGTCCACTAAAAGTAGACACAGATGAAGTGATTTTAATATTCATGAAATGGATTTCCTACTCCTGCCCACAGCTGCTGGAATGTGCAAATCAATTCCCACTCCACTCTTCTCCCTCCCGCCATCACCACGGATTCTGTGGGCTCCCAAGTATCTCAAATATATTGTGGACAAGATGGTAGCTCTAGTCCCTACGTGACATCGCGTTTCTGTTTAGGTCCCTGTTGTTCTCTTCCCATAAAGCCAGTTAAGGACTCCCCCCATTTTTCTTGTTGCTAAAGTTAAAGGTGCCCACCATGACCAAAAGCATTCAGGCCAAGGCCGTGAGTTCCTGCAGCTTCCACATCCAAGGATCCAAATGTTCCAGGGTTTTGTTTGTTTATTCGATATCTATTGAATGCCCATTGTTTTCCAGACGCCGGGTGGGCACGATGGCACTCTCACCATCCCTGCGCCATACATTGCCACTGGGGCCCTTAAAGGGCACTACTTGGGCTGAGTACTTTGGAAAGGTCTTTATGAAACCAGTCTCTTTAATTTTAACTTAGAACTCAGTGAGCAGAGATTCAAAACCAGTCCAAGTAGCTAAGGAAGAGAGGAAAAACATTCCATCACTCACTGGCCTCATCCCTTTCTTCTCTATTGGAGTTCTTCAAGCAGACTAACACGGAAAAACAAACAAACAAGTATTTTCCTTACTATTTCATAGTACGTGCAAATTAATTAATGCACAATCATTCATGCAAAGTGATTGTCAGAGAGATCGTAAACCCATCAGTTTCACAAATAGCTAAGCTGTCGATGCTAGTCTTGATTTAGCTATGACATTCAGCTATGACATTCTGTTAACATAGTTAAATATATTTCTTAGCTTTTCTACTAGATTACCAATAACTTAAGAACTTGTAAATTTTATATTTTCTCATTCCCACACACTACCTAAGAAAGGGTTTCAGATATTGTTATTTAACTAAATTGATAATGACCTTTTATGTATAATTCTGATAAATCCCAAGGAATAGGACAGTCTCTTCCAATAGTCACATGGAGAGGAAAACCAAGTGAGCCTTCCTAACTCAAGATAAAAATGTATATATCCGTTATTGGTAAAGTATAGTATTATGCATTCTCCATCCAGAAATTTACCTCAATTCCTGTGTTGGTTATCATTCCTTCTCATCAAAATTCCACATCCAGAGCAATTACAAAAACAAAACAAGCAAACAAAACAAAATTTCTCCTACTCTCTGTATGAAATGTGTCTCCCATCTAGCCCTTGGGTATCACTCTCCCAACTTATGACAGTTCGTTTTCTGCTCCCATTCCTCCAATCTCTTATTGTGAAAAGCCTCCATGAAGTGTAGTTTCATTTCTCATTTGGCCACTTTTTAAACGCGAATTATCAACCTAGCAATAAAAGGAAAGTCAGGAGCTGACTTGGAAATAAGTCTATACTAATGGTACAGTAATATTTTCCCCTTGCTAAGCAGACAGCTTCTTTGCTTTTGTTTTTCTGTTTATTAGTTTTAAACTTGAAAAGGAAAGTTGGATGGAAAAATCTATTTTTAAATCTTATAGTAATTTTATCTAAAGAAGAAAAGTTCTGACACAAGATATGTGTGGCTAAAAAAAATACTTTTCTGCAGTATTTTGAAAGTTATTTTTGTGATGTTTTTGCCCTTTTCAACTCTTATTGATTCAATAAGCATAGAATTGTCAGAGGGAAAATGAGAACAAATGTTAAACACTATACTGAACCAGAGCTCAGGAGAACAAAATGAAGTGAAGAGCAGTCCGTCTGGATACTTTTCTGTGCATGCCTCTACACTACCCATCCATGTGCCCTGATCATGTATCACTGTGTAAGAAACCAATGCAAAATTTACTGGCTTAAAATAATCGTTTTATTAGATCTCTTGAGTTTGTAGGTTGACTGGGATCAGCTGGGTGGTTCTTCTGCTTCATGTGAGTTTGGCTGAGGCTACAATAATCTGAGGACTCAATTGGTTTGAAAGTTGACTCACTTGTATGCCTGGCGCTGATGCCTTCTGTCTATCTTTTATCTATCTGAGTTGGGACATCAGACAGCTGGGCATCTTTCTCACTTTCTCTCCTTAGTTGCATGGTCTCTTCTACTCTCCACATTGTTCTCTAGCAGATCTTCCATGGAGACTCAGATCTCCCAAAAGCACAAAAGCAGAAGCCACCAAGCCTTCTTCGGACTTAGGTACAGAACTTCAAATTCAACTGGTTAAAACAGTAGACAGGACCAGCCCAGGCTTAATATAGAAGTGAGTGAATACTAGAAGATGTGGTTCATTTGAAATCATCTTTGGGATGTACTCTAACGTATACAACAATTCTCTAGAATAGTTTAATGTCTCTTTAATAGCAAGAATTTTCTTCTATCTATATAATTGATTTAACCTAATCTTTTTTTTCAGCTGAAAACTTCCCCAAAATATCCATCAATATTGCTTTGAAGTGATTATATACTTTCTTTTCTGAAATAATTAAATTTGTGTCTACTTTTCTATAAAAACACTAATATTCATTTTATATATTTAGACAATTATGGGCTGGATATTAAAGCTTAACCAACAATCACTAAGAGTGACAACTCTGATGAAACAAAACTATACCCTCTTAAACCTAAAGACATAAAGCAGAGTTTTAAAAAAATTTCCATAACATATTGATGCTACAAATTAGAGATGCTATTATGACAGCAAGGAGTTATACCTAATTTTTTTTTCAGATAGGCAGAAATATAGTTTTTGGTGTGCCACAGAAATTTAGTAATTACTTTATGTGTGCCATGAGATGAAAAGTGTTGAAAATTGCTGCTCTAAAGCATCATTTGCTGCAAATATTGTATTACCCCCTAGTGCCTTTATGACTTGGCCTAGGTTGTAAATTTGTGCTCAAGCTACCATCTTTATACTCCATAGGCCTTTATGTTTCATGTTTTTCAAAAATATGTACCTAAAATATATCCCCAAAACATAGGAGTTACAATAATTATAACAGCCAATTATTGAGCATGTACTTTGGGCCACATAATAGGCTAAGTGCTTTGTGTCCATTTTATGATGCATTAAGTACTTTACACACATTAATCTTCCTAATGATTGCACAAAGTAGATATAATTGTTATGAGCTTCATTTTACAGTTGATAAAACAGAGGCATAAGAAAACATTCAACTAAGAGGTGAAACTATGACTTGACCCTCTGTTGTATGACTCCACTGTCTGTGAGTTTAACTATAGCTCTGTTCCTCCTTCTCTTCTGCATGTTGAAACCACGTTTTCAGCTTCTAACATGAATGCTTCCACTTGGTTTGAGACTCCACAACTTCAGAGGAAACTAATGCTTATCAAGCATCTACAACATAACTATCTTTGTGCTTTTATATGTATTTATTGTGTGGGTCAATCCTTACAATAATCATAGAAGAAAAGTATTGAACATGCTGTGAGGAAAAACACCTCTTTTGCTGTGCTATTGAATATTTTGCCAACGTAGAATAAGCATCTCATAAACCAATTCAGATGATTTCCCAGGAACTCAGTCTGAAGTATGAGCTATTATCCTTCATGTTCCTCTAAAGAATTGCTTCACGGAAGCACCCAGAACATTCAAACTGATTTTAGCTTAAATGAGCCTTTCTCCAGCCTATTAAATATGTACTTGCAATCTTAGTGAACATTATGCAGAGTAATTTGCTTACTAGTAAAATCCATCCTTATTAATGTCTGCATCAATATGACAATGTATAGCTTTGTTAATTGTATATAAATGTAAAATAAGAGAGAGAAAATGAATAGTACAGATTAAATCTACACTTCTTTTCACTATGCTGGCTTTCAAATATTAACAACTTAGAAAAATTCCCAAAATACCCATAGCAACATACTTACTTTTGAAGGCACTTCAAGACCCAGCCTGAGCACAAATGTACAACCCAGGCCTCTGAGCGGCTGCTGAAATAGAAACACAGACATACAAAAGAAGGGATAAACAATAACAGCAAAGTACTTCAGATGAGGGTGTGAACAGTGGTCATTAGTGAATGAGAAGTTCCAACACATTTCGGAATGACAGGAAACAGATGGAACCCTCTAAGCAGATGAAACAGCACAAAATTCGCTGCAAGAAGGTCGCAGCGAGGTGAAGTGGGAGCTTTCTACATAGCAACATCGGGACAACCCCAAGCTCAGAGTTTATGGGGATGAGGAAAACATGGGCTGACTTCTTTAAATCTGTATGTTAAAACTAAGATCTGTATAGGAAAAGCTGTTTTAATCACCCCTTAATCCCCACCTCTACTCATACAGGGCAATCATTTCAGAAATATAACTGAGAGATTAAAAGGATGGACTGTGGTCTTGGCTGGATAGCTCAGTTGGTTAGAGTGTCATACCAATACACCAAGGTTGCAGGTTCTATCCTGGTCAGGGCACATACAAGAATCAACAATGAATACATACATAAGTGGAACAACAAACAAATGTGTGTTTCTCTCTCTCTCCCTCTCTCTCTCTCTCACACATCCTCTTTCTCAAATCAATAAATAAAGGTAAAAAATAAAATAAATAAAAGAATGGACTATGGAGCAAAGTTACCTTGAATCAAAGCTTACTTTGATTCACTAACTAAGCTGTGTGGTTTTGGGCAAGTCAGTTAACTTGTCTGTGCCTCATTTCCTTGTGTGTAAAAGGGAGATAATAATAGTACCTAACTCAAAGGGTTGTTGTGATAGTAAATGAATTTATGCATGTGATGGTCTTAAGGCCATGCCTTGTGTATAATGCTATGTCAATATTAGCTATTGTCTTCATCATCATCATCATCACCCAGATCAAACCTCTTGAATAAGCCCCAGGAGAACATCTGTGCTTATGGTATGGGAACTGGCGTCTGAAAGTAAAGCACTCCTCTCTCTGCAGTTGGAGGACAGTACCTAACTGCTGGCTCCTGCGCACTCAGCTGAGACAGTCCTGTCAGAGGACTCCTCCCCAGCCCCACGGGGCTTCCCACTAAAGGAAAGGGAACACATAGAGTAAACCCACCCAACTACTCAGGAGTTTGTTTTAAATGTGAATAGAAAATCAAGAATCACTAAGCAGAATTTATCAGCATCTCCATTTTTAAATGTTATTTTTAACGTTTTTAGTAGTCAAAGTAGTTATTTTATTTTTTCCAACTTGATTGAGATATAATTGGCTCACAACATTCTGTCACTTTAAGGTGTACAATGTGATAATTTGATATACAAAGTGGGGCAAAATAGGGTTGCAGTTGTTCATATGGAAAATAACACAGTAAGTAATAATAATACAAGAATAAACTGTTTTTGCATACTCATAACTGTAAACCTACTTTTGCCACACTATGTGTGTGTGTGTGTGTGTATTACAAAATCATTACCATAGTAAGATTAGTTAGCATATTCATCACCTCATTTACCAATAGCAAAAACTGATCCCAGAGGAATTGAAGATAATTCAGGGAGCAGAAGAAAAGTTTTAAAACAAAATAAACTCCAATTAGAATTCTCAGAGATATTTGAGAAGATTTTGCATCTTCTTATGAGTAAAAACATGATTTCTGAAAGTTAAAAAAATCAAAAGAATGCTAGAAGTTAAAGTCAAGGATATTTCCCAAAATATAAATTAGCAAAACAAGATATAAATTATAAAACAAGATAGACAGCTAAGAGAGGGGGGGAAAGTCTTATAAGGCTAATTAATAAGGGTTCTTATATAACTAATGAGTTCTAGAAAAATAAAGGCAGAATGGATGGTACTTGTGTTAGCAAGGATTAGAGATCGGAAGACATGTCCATGGCTGAGGAAGGATTTAACGATTCAGATTGAAATGGTCTGTGAACGCCAAGTGGGAGAATGAAGTCCATAGTGCTGACATAATTAGAGGATTTCAGGATTCTAAGGCCGCAGAGAAGATCCTAAAATAAAAACCAAGTACCACATGATTTCATGCAAACGTATGTCTAATGAAGAAAATAAACCAATGAACAAAATAGATCCAGATACATAGAAGCATAGAACAGCCTGGAATCTCAGAGGGAAGGCAGATATGGGTAGGAAGAGACCAACTAAGACACAAACCATGGGGTGGTGAAGGCCTAGAGTGGGATCCAGGGGCAAGCTAGCAGAGTCCAATGGGGTAAAAGGAGGACATATGCCATACTTTCATCAATAACGATTTATAAAAAAAATAAAATAAAAACCCAATGAGATTAATTGTTAACAGCAAAGTAAGGAGACCCAGATTGAAATCAATACTAGATATTAAAAGACAATGCAGTGATGCTTTCGGGGTACCATCTGTTCACCTTTGTAACAAGTGGGGATGCTGATTGTCTGGCCTTTGTTCCCTCAGCCACCTCAGCCCAGACGCAAAAATAAGAGCATAATGGCAATGATTTGGCCCTCTTCAGCAAGAACTCCAGCTAGCCTTCAAATGCCTCCAGAATATTTTCTCCAGCTTGACCTGCAACGCAGTCAGTCATCTTGGCTCCAAGATGTCCCCACACATTCCATTTCTCCTGCAGACCCCTTCAGTGAGGTCTCTCATTACTGCCAACACCAATGTCTGCCAGAAGGTCTGCTGCCGATAATGCCGAGTGAGGCAGGCTGTCGTGGCACTTAACTGAACAGGCTATAACTGCACAAGCCTGGACTTGACTCACATACTAAAAGTATAACCTTGACCTCTCCAGGCCTCAAAGTTAACATCTGTAAGTTGGAGATAATAATAGTATTTATCCACAGTGCTTTAGTGATGATGAAATGAGATAATTTCATTTCAATGAAATGCAATGTGTCTAACTAACACAGTGCCTAGCACATAGTTAACATTTGATAAAGGTCCAGTATATAAGCAAAAACAAAATAAGATCTCACGTGCCATGCCAGTGCACACACACAAAATGCTGCTGTCTGTGCATATCGCCCTCTTCCATCAATACAAAGCTGCTGTTGCCTCGGGTAACATTTCTCTCAAGCGAACACTTCACATAATTCTCTTGATTTATGATTCCACTTACATTCTACTTTACACACCCATTCTGAGTGGTGACAGCAACTCAGAATTCAGAGTCCCACTTCCCAGGTGGCATGACATTCCAGGAGATTGCACACCACCTCTGTGTTGTCTGGGGTGGGAGGAGAGGCCCCTAGTACTTGATCCCCCCCACTCCCATGATGTATTTTTGCTTCTCTAGGGTCCTCATTATCAACGAAGTTAATTTGCTACATCTCCTTGACTCCCAAACTAGAGGCTGTTCAGACCTAGCCCTCTGACAGATACTTGCGTGCCTCATTATCAACGAAGTTAATTTGCTACATCTCCTTGACTCCCAAACTAGAGGCTGTTCAGACCTAGCCCTCTGACAGCTACTCTAGAGCCTCAGAGAATCTTCAGGGACAGGCTCTAGTTCTTAACCATCACTGGCCCCAACTGAGTGCAGGGGAACATGTTCCACAGATGATCTGGCCACCTAGGCAGCTCTCTCAACTCTCATGCTCTGAGGACAGCACAGATGCCCTTGCTTCAGCTTTCTGCACTGACCTGGATTGTTCTGTCCACTTGCTTCTCTTTGAGGATTCTAGCTTAGAGTTAAGAAACACACATAGTCCCTTTTTTAAAAAAAAATATTTTTAATTGATTTCAGAGGGGAAGGGGATGAAGAGAGAGATAGAAACATGAATGATGAGAGATAATCATTGATCGGCTGCCTCCTGCGCACCCCACACTGGGGATCGAGCCCACAATCTAGTCTTATGTCCCTACCAGGAATCAAACTGTGTCCTCCTGGTTCAGAGGTCAATGTTCAACCAGTAAGGCACTCTGGCTGGGCAGAATGACATCCAACATCTGCCTTCATTGCTTCCCACGAGTTCTTCTTCTGATCCTACTTGAAATATTATCTTGTTTTGGAGAAAGAAAAAGCCTTGATCATACAGTATTTGTGGTGTTTGACAGGGAACCTCAAGGGCCTATTGCTTTTGGCTCCTCAGCTATGACATCTGTGAAAGGGGGGCAGAAGGATGACGTTGACAATGCAGAGGATGGCAAGGATACACAACGATACAAAAATACTTAGAAAAGTCAAATTGTTATCTGCCACAATCTTGATAACTCATAGAATAGCACCAGATAACATCTATTAAGAACTTACTAGATGTCAGGCATTTCTCTAAGCACTTTGCATGTATTAACTCACTTAATCATCCTAACAGCTTAGGAGGCAGGGAGGATTTTATTCCCACTGTACAGATTGGAAGAAAACAGTAAGGCTTGGACAAGTTCAACATCAGTGAGGATGTCCAGAGCAGAGTGGAATTCCAACCCAGGCAGTGTAGTTTCAGAGTCCAGGCCTCCACATGCTTGCCACTCCCCTCTCCCAGATTATGAACCAACAGCTGCTGTAGTTGTCCCTCAGTCTCCTACTGCAGCACCGGGCATGAGCCTATGGAGCTGAGGCAGGGGACAGTTGGGCAGCAGATGTATGAGAATCTCGTCCCGTGCACACTCACAGTCCTGAAGCCAGAGTCCCTCCTGCACCTTTCTGCTTTGGATAGAGTTTCTTACTACGTGAATCTCTCCTAGAGGGCAAGCTACCAGCCCCCTAGACTTCTTCATCAGGGTAGGCTGTGAAGCTTATTTAGAAAAGTAAAACATAAGCTCATGGAAAATGCAAGCCCAGCTTAAACCACCATTCCATCGTTATAGCTGTGAGACTTCCATCAAGTTTTTATTGTCCCTGAGCCTTAATGATTTCATCTCTAAAATGATGATAATAATTACACGGTAAGGTTATTATATATGTGGGGTACTTAGTATGGTGTCTAGCATTTAGGAGTCAGAAAATAGATATTTATTTGGCTCATTCCATCATTAAGTTTGTAATGATATCATGGGTGCATTCTAACCCATGGCGACATAAACCTATTTCCATTGCTCAGTGAGAAACCCTCTGCTTGAGATCCCTTGTCCTAGGGTCAGTCCCATTGCCTGATTATGTATATGTCACAAGCAATGTAGTGAAAGATTCACTCTTAGCAAAGGTTATTTCCTTCGCAAACAATGGCTGCCCTACTTAGATTTATATCTATTGGATTACATCCAAGCTAAAATAAAGCAATTTTCCCTAAAGGAACTGAATACATGATTTTAAATTAAAGTGCTTAATAATAACAGCTACTATTTGTAAACTACACATTATGAGCCAGTTACTATGCTTTATAGTCTCGTGAAAAAGGAATTCTGGTACCCATTTTACAGAACAAATCACCTAGGTTTAGAGAGGTTAATTAACTTGTCCAAGGTCACTGAGCCAGCAAATGGCAGAGCTGGACTCTAAATAGTGGTGTGTCCATCTGAATCCAAAGCCCATTCTCTCTACCACTCACTGTTGTACAACAGCAATAACAATGGAACCTGAAGAGAGACTTAGCTTCTCTACTCTTTGCTTTCCAACAAATTGCATATTAATCTAAGTAACATGTTCCATTAAACCTTGAAACATAAAGGCAACAGCAATACAATGAATTGATCTTAGTAGAACTAAGACCAAGGAGAAGAAGTCCCATGAGAATTTTCTGTTTTCTAAATATGTACAGAATCTTTTGGAAAAGAAGACAAAGCAAATTATTGAAATCTGGTTTTATTTAAATCTTCCATGAATGTATTCACCCAGCCTCCCCAGCAGAGTGATAAAGGGTAGTCCCCAGTTGATACCTAAATTAAAACATCAAAGTTTCTAACTTGGATATTCAATGCTGATTTAACTGTCCATTGGTGTTTGCTATAGTACCCAGTAACCAGCATTTATTTGACCAATTTCCCTTGGGGCTTCCTGCTAGCAAATCAGATTGAACAGATAAGCCACACAGCGCTGTCAGAAACTTTTGTCTTTAACAGAGGATGGAATCCCACACCCGCACCCTTTAGAGAGCTGAATAGCAGCACATTTTCTTCAAGTGCATGAAGATGACAATTGCTGCCCCTTGGAATCAGTTGTCTCACCAAGTTTAATATGTTCATTTGTTTTTCCACTATTAATATTATTATTGCCATTTTAACTTATGCACTACAACCATAGTATATGCCTCTGGGTGCAAGAGAAAGGACCAATTCAATGTTAGTGTTTGTCTTATTAGCACTTCACTTGAAGCAATTTGATTGGCCACATGGGGTGAATAATGCTGACATGTTATTATTGTTTTTCAAAAAGAACACAATAACTATAATAGACTATGCATTCATTACTGAGTAGCTCAATTTTTTTTTCTTCCCTTAAATAGCATAACAAGGGGGTAATTTCAAATTGAATTGTGCCTGGTAAACCACGATTCACATTTCCAACCAAGGCATCTAACTGGTCCCAGATTTTCTGCCAGTGTTTTCCAAACACTTAATCTTTTGTGAAGAATATTACTCAGAATGAAATAAAAACATGTTTTTAGCTCATACTAATTTTATGCAGGAAAATCTGAATTAAAATATAACTTTTGACTTCCATAAAGTATCCTCTTGTTGACTACTCAGCTTTCTTCATTTCTTGAGGACTTGAATTCTCATTCCTTTCTTCTCTTTTTACGTTGTTTCCTTTACACTCTAGCTAAGGGCTAACTATTGCCAAATCCTTCCTTATATCTCAGGTTCATACCAGGATTCAGAGGTGCCTGGAAGTTCATTGTGATGGGGCCCTCTGAGCTTTATTTGCATGAATATGGAAAGTCTCTCTAGGAAATAGCTCATTATAAGACGGGAGAGAGTGGAATAGAATATGTTTCAAAACAGTGGGACAGGATTGAAAGATGTTATTTGGGCAAAACGTGATTATTTGGATCATTATTCCCCATTCAGTCCCCTTGGGAATGGAGACAATAAGTAAAAACCTTAAGAACTATTTTACCAAAAATATATTTAGGTATTGAGAGCACAAAGAAGCATTTTTGGAACCTGGGTAACAGATAGTAAGAATAATAATTAACATTTATTGAGCTCTCTCTAATTACTAAATACTTAATATACATTATTATAGTCATCACAGTGGCCCTATCATATATGGTTATTATTTTCTGCAATAATAGATGAGGAAACCGAGGCTTGGAGGGAATATATGTCTTGCCTATGGACATGTGGCTAAAAAGTAGTAGATCTGGAATTTAACTCAAATCTCTGATACTTTCAATAATAAAGACAAATTTAAAAATAATAATACCAAATAACAATAAAAGTAAATCCATAAAAAAAAGCTGTACCCTTAACCACATTGCAGTACTGTCATCCATGAAGACCAGCTGGAGTCCATTTAGCATGGACTAGAAACTGTAGGCTGAGAAGTCATTCATGTTGGACTCCATCTGCAATGTAAGCACACTTGGCATGGGTGGCTGATGCATTTGTGTCCTTATCAAAAGCGTCTGTTGCTTCTTGGCAACCTCTGAGCTGTTGAATAAGAGTGGAGAAAAGTGACTCCTGGCAAATGATAGCCTAGATGGTCACTTTGAGATTGCCTAGGAACAGAACAATTTCTGCTGCTCTTTCTCATAACCTCAGTTATTATTCAAAAACTATTGCCAAGTATATTTCACATGACTGTTGGGAACTGGCAGACCAGGTTCCCCTGGCCAGGCAGCCTCTATTACTGCCGAAACATCTCCCAGGGTGGCTGGCTCTGCCATAGAGACTGTGCCAACCTGAAGTGGAGAGAGGTTGTGATCAGAAGCCCAGCCTTACCTTCAACCAGGGAGACCTCAGATACCTTCTGAGACCCTACAACCACAATGCCCAGGGACAAGCTGCCTCAGCTGTGAACCCACAAACACCGAGACTCCAGCCTCCGCAGCCACTGGCACCTAAAAGTTTGTCCAGGGGGAGACAAAGCAGCACCAAATACGTGGACAGGCCCTGTGCCTTCTCACAGAGCAGATAGAAGGAACAGCTGAATCAAATAACGTCCACCCAGAAATGGAGAAGTAAACATAGCTGGTGAGGCAGTCCTTGGACAGAAAGGTCAGAGATCATTTAGATGGAGGTGAGATCTGGAATCCAGGATGGAGGGAGAAACGCATGCAGTAGGGATTAGAGTCTCAGAGGGACACTGCGCCTCACCAAATCCATGGCCCTTGGGGTCAGTGTAGCCCTCGAATGTGGAAGAGGGTCAACAGGGCTGCTGGCAGAGAAGAACTCTAAATACAAGACCACAGATGTGGGAAACTGTGCCCAGAAAGGCAGCTTGAAGTTCTATACCAGCTATGCAGCTCCAGAGGAAAATGATACCATGGTTCCTTCTTCTATTTTTTTTTAACCTCCTTATTTTGCTTGCTAAGTTCAGTACATAGGATTTTCCCATTAAAAACACTCACTGGGACTACAGGGGAAAGTTTTTTGTGTAGAAACTGGAGGTCAGAATAAGGAGAGATGAGCAGGAAACCAGCTCTAGGTCAGTCTGTCCCTCCAACCCAGTATTAAGTGTGGCAGGGAAAGAAGAATCTAAACACTGGCTAGAGGGGCCATTTAGTCCCAGAAATTAATACAGGAACACCACCACCCAGGGGTTGTGTCAGAAATTGACTCTTGTGTAAATACAACTGAAGGCAGGCAGAGAAACCAAGTGAGCAGAGAGATCCCGCCTGCTTGAAAACAAGGTTGTGTCTTGTTTTCAAAGTTGTGACCCTACAACCACAATGCCCAGGGACCAGCTGCCTCAGCTGTGAACTCACACAAACACCCATGACCACATATTGGGACAGTTTCTTCAAATTCAAGAAAACAGAAATCATATCAAGCATCTTCTCAGATCATAATGGCATAAAAGCAATCAACTACAATAAAAACAATGGAAAAAATCAAACACCTGGAGGCCAAACAGCATGCTATTAAACAATGATTGGGTTACCAAAGAGGTCACTGAAGAAAAAAAGGATCATGGCAACAAATGACAATGAAAATATAACAATCCAAAATCTATAGGACACAATCTTGAGAGGGAAGTTTATAGCTCTACAGGCCTAACTAAAAAAAAAAAGGTAATAAATTATGTAACCCTACAACTTAAAGAGTTAGAAAGAGAGGAACAAGAAAGGCCCAGCATAAGCAGAAGAAATAATAAAGATTGGAATGGAAATAAATGACTTAGAGACCAAAAACTACAAAAGATCAATGAAACCAAGAGCTGATTCTTTGAAAGGATAAACAAGATTGATGAAACTTTAACCAGGCTCACCAAGAAGCAAAGAGAGAGGACCCAAATAAACAAAATCAGAAATGAAAGAGGTGAAGTCACAACCAATCCCACAGAAATACAAAGGATTATGAAAAAATACTATGAACAACTCTATTCCAACAAAATGGACAACCTGGATGAAATGGACATATTCTTAGAAAATACAAGCTCCCAAAACTCAATCAAGAAGAATCAAAAAACCTGAATAGGCTGATAACTACTGAAGAAATTGAAGCAGTGATCAAAAATCTTCTAGAAAACAAAAGCCATGGCCTGGAGGTCTTTATAGGGAAGTTCTACCAAGCATTCAAAGAAGAACTTAAAACCTATCCTCCTCGGACTAGTCTACAAAATTCAAGAGGAAAGCACACTTCCAAGCTCTTTCTATGAAGCCAACATTACCCTAATCCTAAAACCAGATAAAGACACCACCAAAAAAAAAAAAAAAGAAAAGAAAGAAAAAGAACTATAGACCAATATCCTTGATGAACATAGATGCTAAAATCCTCAACAAAATTCTAGCAAATTGAATTCAGTATTACATTAGAAAGATCTTACACTATGGCCAAGTGGGATTTATTCTGGGGATGCAAGGATGGTACAATACCTGCAAATCAATAAATGTGATATATCACATAAATAAATTGAGACAAAAATCACAAATTATATCAATCAATGCAGAAAAAGCATTTGACAAAATACAACATCCTTTCTTGATAAAAACTCTCAGCAAAGTGGAAATAGAGGGATCATACCTCAACATAATAAAAGCTTTATATGACAAATCTATAGTCAACATCATACTCAATGGGCAAAAACTAAACTCATTTCCCCTGAGAATGGGAACAAGACAGGGATGCCCACTTTCATCATTTCTGTTTGATATAGTACTGAAAATGCTAGCCATAGTAATCAGACAAGACAAAGAAATTATAGGCATAAAAATTGGAAAAAAAGAAGTAAAACTGTCCTTAATCACAGATGACATGATACAATACATAGAAAACCCCAAAGACTCCATCAGAAAACTATTAGATTTAATAAATGAATTCAGCAATGTAGCAGGATACAAAATTAACAGCCATAAATCTATGGTCTTTTTATATATAATGAACTCACAGAAAGAGAAATGAAAAAAAAACACACAATCCATTTACCATTGCACCATAAAAATTAACATACTTAGGAATAAACTTAACTAAGGAGGTAAAAGACCTATACTTGGAAAACTATAGGACATTGAAAAAAGAGATTGAGGAAGACATAAACAAATGGAAGAACATACCATGTTCGTGGATTGGTAGAATCAACATCATTAAAATATCTGTACTATTCAAAGCAATCTACAGATTCAGTGCAATCCCCATTAAAATACCAGCGGCATACTTCAAAGATCTAGAACAAACTCTCCAAAAATTCATCTGGAATTAAAAAATGACCCCAAATATCCACAGCAATCCTGAGAAAGAACAAAGTTGGAGGGAATCACAAATCAGATACCAAACTATATTACCAAGCCACAGTTCTCAAAACTGCCTGGTTCTGGCACAAGAATAGATATGTAAACCAATGGAACAGAACAGAGAACCCAGAAATTGACCCAAGCCATTATGCTCAATTAATATTTGACAAAGGAGGCAGGAGCATACAATGGAGTCAAGACAGTCTCTTCAATAAATGGTATTGGGAAATTTGGTCAGATACATGCAAAAAAATGAGACTAGATCACCAACTTACACCATACACAAAAACAAACTCAAGAAGGCTAAAAGACTTAAATGTAAGACGGGAAACCATAATAATCCTACAAGACTCCATAGGCAGCAAAATATCAAACATATGTTGTAGCAATATCTTTACAGACACAGCTCCTAGGGCAATGGAGACTAAGGAGAAAATAAACAAGTGGGACTACAACAAAATAAAAAGCTTCTGCATAGTAAGAGAAACCATCAACAAAACAACAAGAAAGCCCACTGCATGGGAGAACATATTTGCCAATGATATTTCAGATAAGGGTTTAATCTCCAAAATTTACAGAGAACTCATACAACTTAACAAAAAGAAGATAAATGATCCAATAAAAAAAATGGGCAAAGGACCTAT
The DNA here is from genome assembly GCA_004026665.1 of Murina feae. Taxonomy (NCBI): domain Eukaryota; kingdom Metazoa; phylum Chordata; class Mammalia; order Chiroptera; family Vespertilionidae; genus Murina; species Murina feae. Next base: position 4,559 of record PVJC01011985.1, on the reverse strand, counting down.
ATAGACACTTTTTGAAAGAGGACATACACAAGGCCTAGAGATATATGAAAACATGCTCAAAGTCACTAATCATCCAAGAAATGCAAATTAAAGCAATAATGAGATAATCTCACATCTTTCAAAATAGCTATCATCAACAAATCAACAAAGGACAAGTGCTGGTGAGGATGTGGAGAAAAAGGAACTCTCATGCACTGCTGGTGGGAATGAAGACTGGTTCAGCCACTGTGAAAGACAATATGGAGTTTCCTCAAAAAACTAAAAATGGATCTCCCATTTGACCCAGTAATCCCACTTCTAGGACTGTATCCCAAGAAACCAGAAAAACAATCAGAAAGGATATATACACCCCAATGTTCATAGCAGCACAATTTACCAAAGCTAAGATTTGGAAATAGCCTAAGTGCCCACAAGCAGATGAGTGGATTAGAAAACTGTGATACATCTACGCAATGGAATACTGCACTGCAGTAAAAAAGAAGGAATTTTTACCATTTGCAACAGCATGGCTGAAACTGGAGAGCATTATTCTAAGTGAAATAAGCCAATCAGAGAAAGGTAAATATCACACAATCTCACTCATATGTGGGATATAATGATCAAAATAATTTTAAAACAAGAATAGATCCAGAGAAAAATGGTGGTGGTAGGAGGTGGCTAGAGAGCAACCAGAGGACTTGTGTGCACGCATACTAGTATAGCTTAACCAATGGACACGGACACTGTGGTGGTGGGGCTTGCCCAGGGTGGGAATGGCTTGGGGAAGGGGGAATCAAGGGGGGTGGGGGAGGAAAGGACACATATGTAAAACTTTAGACAATAAAAAAAAAACCTATTGTCAAGTACAGACCCTTTACCAAATTAGAAAGTGCTTGTCACCAATCCTATTTGGAACACCCACACCCGCTCTGAGAAAGAGGCACAGAGCAGGTACTGGGTTTTTAAAAATGATTAAGCCTTGCTTCATTGCTCTTAAAGTTTCACCCTCATGGAGAGAGACGGATAGATATAAACTAATCACACACAAGACTAACTCAAACAGCTAAATGGGAGCAAAGTAGCAAAATGTAGGCATTTAGCTACTCTGTTAAAAGACATAAGTGCCATTCTTGCCTGGCGGCTTTGCCCCTCTTCTCCATCAATCCCATTAGGTAAATGGGGTGCATGTGATTTCACACTATTCCTGGTTTTCTCAGCCTCTTCCTTCAGTTAATTCATTCTTCTTGGGCTCTCTCTACAGCCTCTTTCTTTCTCCCTGCCCTAATCCCTTTTCAGACACCCACTGCAATTACTGAGCTTCTTCTCAGAATCCCCTTCAAATCAATCTACCAGCAATGTATTCTTGCCAACCATTACTCTCTAAGTCCATCTGTCTCCTTGTCTGCTCAGAAGAGTCCAGAAGTATTTCTAGGTCTTTAACAATCTTTAAGCCACATGGGAGAAATGCATTTAAGCTAGTTAATAAGACCACAGTCCAAGGGCAAAGCATTGAGATTGGCTTTTATGTACCCAATTACCGCTTAGATGTCAACTGTGCACCAGGGGATCCTTAATGAGTTATGGAAGGGAGAGAGTCTTTGAAATGGTGTGCCCTTTCCTCTTTCCTTTATTACCCAGTGTCTATCCTACTCTGCGGGGACCAGCAGCTACAAAATGCAAATAAGGAAAAAGCGTCATGATTGCAGGGGCTTGTCTGACTTATTCACTGCTCTAACTCCACCACCTGACACAAAATGGCACTAAATAAATATTTGCTGAACGAGGGAGAAAAGGGGAGACTGAATTAAACATTGGACTCTGCTTATATTAGGTGAACTTTTACTGAGATTTTATTACCCAGTAAGAGTGAACAGAACTTAAATTTGTAAAAGCTGCATTAAACCCATCAAGTTGTGTGGTTTCCTCTCTTGTCATCTCTGTATATACAAATCGCTAAATAGTGCCATGGCCAATATCGAGTTCAAGTAAGGTAGCATAGAATGGAGGCTATGGAAAGAATTTTGAGGGCCATGTCTTTTATACCCAGTTGGCAATTAAATCACCCCTAACCAGCTGTAGGATGATATCATGGAAAGAGTGCAGGCTTTGGAGTCAGACAGAGCTGGATTTGAATTTCTGGTCTGCTTCTCACAGGCAGCATGACCCTGGATGATTTAATAGCTCAGAGCCGCTTTTGCCTCTTTTATAAATGCATACTATAAAGCCATATGCACATACTTTTTTTTTCAAAGATGTGCCTCAGTTTCCCTTACCAGACCAGCAGCTTACAAATTCCTAGTCTCTTTTGTCATTCTGGCCTCCTTTTCTCACTTTTTAAAATACATTTTTTTCACTATTGGTTGGATAGAAGTTGAAAAATGTCACTGCTGTCGAATCCCCACCTGTGGAACAACCCTTCATAAACTTAGAGATCACTGTCAAGTTGGTGAGCCTGTTCTAAACCCAGCTCTCACTCCACCTCGTTTGTCAGAGGTGCTTGGAGAACTCGATTAAACACTTACTAATAGTGTGCCATGGGGTTTTAACCTGCTTGAAGACAGGGCCTTGTCTTCACAAAAAAGAACATAAAATATTAATTGGAATTCTATCTAAGGAAGATATATATTAAAGCCAGAGGAAAAGAAAATATGTATTATCTCCTTCTACTAAGTGAAGATTAAACTCTCTCCAAGGGCTTTTAAGTTTAAAATAGTTGTTATGCAGCCAATCAACCTACAAGGCAACTTTGTCTTTAATGGGAAGTGTTTAAAAATGGAGTAAAATCTTCCAGACCAGGGACTGAGTCTGAATCCTCGGTGATTCTCAGGGGCCAGAGTCATGTCTGAAATCCAATACCAGCCAGAAATATCTGCTAGGTTGAATTGAAATAACTTAGTCACTTCATAAAAGCTATAAGACTATACAGGAATATTTTTCAACAGAAAACCAGAGAATATACAAGTTAAAACCTTATAATATTATAATTATTTTAGTATATTTTATTGATTTCAGAAAAGAAGGGAGAGGGAGAGAGAGATAGAAACATCAATGATGACAGAGAATCATTGATCGGCTGCCTCCTGTGTGCCCCCAATGGGGAATGAGCCCATGACCCAGGCATATTCCCTGACTGGTTCATAGGTCGATGCTCAACCACAAAACCACACCAGCTGAACTAATTACTATTTTTAAAGCGGTTTACTATTTCCTTAAGAAGAATGTTGCCATCTTAAAAACAAAGAATATCACTTTATTTTTTTAGAAACTATTGAAAAAATATTTAAAAGTCCATTAGTTCTGAATCATAAATCACTCTCTTTCCTAAACCAGAGTGAAGATATTCAATAAGAAGATTTATTTTAAAAAATGGATTTATCTATGTGGAATAGATTCATCCCCATCTGCTCTTGCCTTCAGTAGATGGGGTCATTTTACTGCCTTTACCCAGAAGCTGCCATTTGCTTTGGGGGCTGACATCCATTTATATCCATACAATAATGGATACATTTCATAAATGTATAAAGGAAAATTATTTGAGGCATAAAAAAATCCAAATTTGTCAAAATCCTCTGTCTTGCAACTCAATAATATTATTAATATTACCATTTGGGGGTTTGTATAGAGAAAGTGAGGTAATGTACAAAAGTCATTTAACATACACTTGGGACACAGAAGATAGTAGGTGCCAAATTAATATTGTAAGTGGTCATAGGAACAATCATGGTACAGAAAACAGGTTTATCTATCTGGCAGGCCTGAGCTAAAATCCCAGCTCAACCACTTTACAATTATATAATTTGGGGCAGGTTTTTAAATTCTCTATAAGGCTCAGCTTCTAACTTACAAAACCTGGACACTTATGGCACCTATCTCAAACCATTTTTTGAGAGGATTGAGTAAGATAATTCAGTTAAAAAATTTAGCACAATGTATGTTGTTTGGTATATATTCAATAAATGATTACTATTATCATTGCCATCAACATCGCTAATAATAACAAATTACTTTTGTCTGTATGTTTCTTCAGGAGAAATAGTAAATAAATTGCACATCAAGAAAAATATTCAATAAAATACTTTCCAACATTCTACCTCTGAATACTTTAGGTAGCATGGTAACATGTACAATAATTTTTGTTCATTAACAATGCATTTGATGATTCAACTTGATAATTCAATGACTCTCAATCCTTAAACTGAAAGAAATAATTAATCTTACATAGGAATTATCAGTGGAGGTAGGGTGTACATGTTGGGGACCAGTTGGAGCTTTCTCAGAATTTATATGCTTTTGTGCCTAAGACCTTGGTAAATCCAGGAGAGGTGGCGCAAGTAGACATTATAATTTGAAAACTATTCACCTTTGGTTATGAAATGCTCTCCTTTCCATGATAAGTATCATTTACTTATTTATAAGATTAATAATTAAAGTTTATATTTTAAATGTTAGCGAAATATAAAAGATTTGAGAAAACTATTTAAAATGATAAAATAGACAAAAACCAAAAATAGAAATTATTTTAGAGGATGTTTATTTACCTCATTCATTTTGAAGATGAGGTCATTTAAATAATGACTTGC
>PVJC01011984.1:0-40626 GCA_004026665.1 Murina feae | reverse complement strand
GCTAAAGCTGTCAGGCAAGAGGAGAACTTATTTCTAAGCTGTCAAGATCCATTACCATAAAAGTAGTGTTACTGCATCTCTTCCTTTATCCGTCCCCAAGTTAGCAGTAAAATATTTTCTAAAAATAAAATTATGCAAGCAAACATGAAGCTACAGTTTCTTAGACTCTAAATATTAAATATTTAAAGCACATTGTCATGTGCTAACATCATATTTTAGCCATTTAATTTAAAAATATTATGTTAATTTAAAAAAGAAAAAAATTATGTTGATCAAATTTTGCTGTTTTTAATCCAAAGTGTCAGTGGCAATAGTGAATTGTCATGTTGGCAATTCATAATGGAAATTTAAGCTCACCTGTAAATACATTTGGATGAGGGAAGTTGATAACAATAAGCTTCATTACCATTTCAGGATAACAGATGGCAATTAGCCAAGCAATCATGCCCCCCCAGTCGTGACCAAGAAGAATACATTTGCTATAACCTGTAATCAAGAAATAAATGTGGACATCATTGAAAGGAAACAGGTGGGCTCCTCATTAACTCACATAAAATAGGTTCACTTCTGACACTAATCTCTCCATATTCTACCCTAATTGTTCATCCACTTTGTGCAGACACTGAGTTTGGTATTTTCAAAACCTGTAGATACGTCCGAATCACCTCAGTAACTTTTTAGAAAATTCAGGTGCCCAAGCTCCACTCTAGACTTACAAATTCAGAATCTCTCCCAGGAATATAAATATATTTTAATCTGAAATAGTTTGGACACCATGATTAAGACTACATATAATTAGGTCATAAACAAGATTATTTGAGTTATTTTTGAATGTTAGAGAATTTCTAACTACAGTAAAAACCTAAATGTCCCACCTATGTCCAACTGGTAAATCTTTATTTCAAAGAAGCATCTATTTTCTCCCTAACTTCCCAAATGCAATGTTACAACTCAAAACAGTAAAACATCACTAATTTGGGACTGTGAAGTCACACTGAATTAGTGGAAATTCTTAATTATAGTACTAAGTACATAAAAGTTTCATTTCAGCCCTAACCAGTTTAGCTCAGTGGATAGAGCGTCAGCCTGCAGATTCAAGGGTCCCAGGTTCGATTCCGGTCAAGGGCATGTGCCTTGGTTGTGGGCACATCCCCAGTGGGGGGGTGTGCAGGAGGTAGATGATCGATGTTTCTAACTCTCTGTCCCTCTCCCTCTCTGTGAAAAATCAATAAAATATATTTTTTTTAAAAAGTTTCATTTCATGTAATCATTACGTTATTTGAATTAGGTTAAAATACTGATTAGTAGTGATTCCTACAGGATTTCCTTTGTATGGATGGATAAGATTAATTTGTAATTTATTCCTACAGTGCTTCAAATTAATTTTTTCAAGTAAGTATTTTTCATCATCACCCCACCACTATACTTACATACACGCACATGCACACACAGAGAAACATCTTGTTTATATTATTGATTTGCCTAGAAAATTGCATGTTGACAAACTTAAGCCAGTCTAAAATATGAATGAAATCTGGCTGTTGGAAATCTGTGTTTCTGAGTCTATTTTATTGTAATCAGACTAAATGGTTACACTGCATTGATACCCCCAGACTCATCCATTTTTTTCTCCTCTAAAAATATTGGCTTGGCTCATTGGATAGAGCGTCAGCCTGCGGACTGAAGGGTCCTGGGTTCGATTCCAGTCAAGGGCACACGCCCGGGTTGGAGGCTCAATCCCCAGTAGGAGGTACGCATGGGGCAGCCAATCAATGATGCTCTCTCATCATTGATGTTTCTTCCTCTCCCTCTCCCTTCCTCTCTGAAACCAATAAAAATATATAAAAAGTAACATAAAAATATTGGCTTGATCTATGGTCTCATTAGATTATTATAGATAGGGACTTTAATTTGATTTCATTGAGTTTCTCACTACATTGTCACCATTAACATACTGATGGTAACAGGTGGGTTTTAGTCAAAAGGGATGCAGTAGATTCGATTGATGTTAAAAAAACACACATTTACTCTTCCCCAGTCCCCACTGCCATAGAAGGAATGTACTTTGCTGTTAGACTGGACTATGTGACTGCTTTGTTCCTGCGACAGCTGTATGACTTGACTGTGGGCTCAGCCACATGACTTGCTTTGGCCAATGGGCTGATAGTAACCTCAAATACGTGTGTGCAGCTGAGCTCACCCTCTGTTTCTGCCTACTGTTTCTGCCACTGCTAGGAAAAGAGCTTCCCCAGGTAGCTACTCCCCTTTAGCTTGGGCTCCAGGCCAGCTTACAGTGAGATGCCACTCCCAGCTGGACCTACATGTCAGCTTGAGGAAAAAACCCAGAGGTGTCCAGTCTGCAGTCAATCTTCAGGTTCATGGGCACAGGAACCAATGCGGATGGCAGTAGTCTGAGTTTGGGGTAGTTTGTTACATAATATTACTGTGACACTAGCTGATCAATACAAGTAAGAGAATGCAAGTGCTTCCACATCTTGTAACATTTTTAAATGAATGTTTAGGTGTGGGTTCTGAAGACCAATTTTTTTAGTATAAGACTCAAATTTCCAATAATTAGTCCTGAAAATAATAAACAGTAACTTAACATTAAGTCTGTTTTTAAAAACAAATTTTGAAAGTAATTTTTGGCTTATAGACTGAATAATTATTATGTGTTATCTTAAATTCCCTGTATAAGCATTTTGATCTGGAACCCCAAACCATAGTAACAGGATCTAGATAACAACTCAGGTAGATGAAAAAGGCATCCTCCCCAGGCATTATGTTATCACCTCACAATTTCTTGAATTGTAGTCCCTTAAAGAGAATTAACACTATTTCTTTAAGTAACTCACCTAAGGAGTCTAAAATATCCTTTATATCTGTAATTAGACAGTCCAGTTTATAATTCTCCCGATGAATGGGAGCGTCTGTTTCTCCATAGCCTCTCAAATCCAGCGCCACGACTCGGAATTCACTTTTAAACTCCCTTAGCTGGTGACGCCAAGAATACCTGCAGGATATAAGAGACATTACATATACCACAGTGACTAATGCAAATGGTTACATTATAGATTTTCTAAGTAGAAAACTATAAGAAACTCCTCATCTCCAGGAAGGTTGTAGAGCTCAGTATAAGCAGGAAAGAAGAGACCTGTTTGAAAAGGGAGCTCTGACATTCTTTATTAAAATTATTTTATTTTTTTACCAGCTCCAGTGGGGTGTAACTAAGGGCCAGTATCTACAGGAACTACAAAATATCAGATATTAAAAGGAATGTAGGCATATCTGCACTAAAGAAATCAATTTTCTCTGCTTTTCTTAAGTAATATGTGCCGCTACCAGGGAATATATATCTATAAATGCTTCTGTGACTGCAGAACCATTTGATATATGAGATGAAAATTTGTATGAGATGAAATGTATGAGATGAAAAAATGTATGAGATGAAAATTTATTTGCCTAAAAAGTAGATTTTACTCATCTTACTCCACAGTCAGATAGGGCTCAGTGTTTTTTAGTAATAACAGCTTACTTATGAATGAAAAAGACTGAAGATTACAGACAGATTATGACTTAAAGAATCCAATAAAACAACTGGTTAAAATAAACCTCTTCGCCCTAACTGATTTGGCTCGGTGGATAGAGTGTCGGCCTGCGGACTCAAAGGTCCCAGGTTCGATTCCGGTCAAGGGCATGTACCTTGGTTGCGGGCACATCCCCAGTGGGGAGTGCACAGGAGGCAGCTGATCGATGTTTCTCTCTCATCGATGTTTCTAACTCTCTATCCCTCTCCCTTCCTCTCTGCAAAAAATCAATAAAATATATTTTTAAAAAATAAAAATAAAATAAAATAAGCCTCTTCTTGCAAAAACACAATTCTTCTGTAGAGAAGACCCTCCACCATGAGTACAAGCAAGCATGATATTAAAAACATTTAACAATCAAAATGGCACCGGTGCTGCTGAATTAAAATGGCCATATTGCAATAGCCACGCCCCGAGGCCTCTGCTGGGCAGGTAATCCCTTTGTGCTAGATCATGGAATGGCAGAATTAATTTAAATACAGAGATTCATGAGCTTTTTTTCTTCCAATAAGCAAAATCATTTTGAATAACAGAAAAAAAAGACAGGAATTTTTCAAAGTAATTCACTATGTTATGGAACTCAGAATATGCATTAACAATTTGCATGCACATCTGTTCATGAAAACACAGTGTAAAATTATCTGACACAAGTCAAATGGGAGGTTAATGTCTGAAAAGATTTTTGGAGTACAATAGGTAAGTGAGATTATAAACCAATAGTGAGACAGGGACTGCAATGTGATATCATACAAAGCAATAAGATCAATGAAGCAAATCAACCACTTTACATCAACAGACATTATCAGGAAGGGTATCAGACACATATTTGGAATTAGGAATGGATACAGAATCTTTGATCTATGATTTATGAAAATCCACAAAGTCATTACCAATTAAGATGGATTTGAAAACATTAATAAAAGTGTCTTTCTTAGCTAGGCCATAGTCATATTGTTAATCTTTTCTTTTAAATATGTTTTTATTGATTTCAGAGAGGAAGGGAGGGGGAGAGAGAGAGACAGAAACATCAATGATGAGAGAGAATCATTGATCGGCTATCTCCTGCAAGTCCCACACTGGGGATCAAGCCGGCAAACTTGGGCATGTGCCCTGACTGGGAATCAAACCTACGACCTTCTGTTTCCTAGGTTAACACTCAACCACTGAGCCATGCCAGGCAGGCAATATTGTTAATCTTGCCTCTGGGTTGTAACAAACAAATGAAGCACTTTGTTTTCTTAAGATACTCATCTGTCAACACATATGATATTACTTTCTCATTAACTTCACTTCAAATTTTGAATTGATTTTTATGTCTTTGTATCTAATCAATAAAGTTCTGAAGACTTAAGCTCTTAAATATTTAATTAATCACATTTCCTGCCCATCGTTGCTAACATTATCTTAATTCAGGCCTCCACTGATGTAACAACCTATTGATTGATCTCTGTCCACATCATTCCCTTCCGTTCTTTCTTCTATGAAACCAAAGTGCTGTAGGAAAACCACACACTCTCCTCATGTAGTTTCCCCGCTTAAAATATTTTCTCAGCACCTTATTACTCATAATGTGAAGCTCAAACTCCTTCTGGCAGACAAAACCTCCAAGATTTAACTATTACCAAATGTTTCAGTCCAATTAATTTATACTCTGTCATCTGCTATATAATAAAAAGAGCTAGCATCTACATCATTCTCATCATGGGCCCGGCACCTTTTGGCACTACACTCCAACCGACCCACATGGGCCAAGACCCAATCTGCACTTCTTAATCCCCTCACCGTTTCACCCAGTTCCCACCACCCCGATAAAATGTGCATTGTTTTAATATCTTAAGTATCTGTGTCTTCATTTAGAATTCACTTAACTAGAGATTTCAAGGTAGAAATTTGATTCAAAATAATGTATATAATCTCACAATATTTTACACTTAAAACTGTATTAGATACTATGTAAACATAATACCTGCATTATCATATTCATAATTAAAATAGCCTTACAAATAAGTTTAACTATTGCCACTATCAGTGAATGCAGTTGAACAATACCTTAAACTAAGGTGACCAGATGTCCCGCTTTTTAACACTTTGTCCCGTGTCCCGTGGCTTTTTTAAAAAGTTCCGATTTTTGAAAAGAGATATATGTACTACTCTTTGTAATATTTTAAGTAATAAAAAAAAGACACCCCCCCCCCCCCCCCCCCGCCCGTCAATGGTGTCCTGCTTTACCAATGTTAAAATCTGGTCACCTTACCTTAAACATTTCTAAGAAATAGCACAACTGTTATTTTAATAAACTGCAAGAAAATAATTTTTTAAATGTAATCTTCCTAGAGTTCATAAATAAAGCATAATTGATTTACACTTTAAACTGAAAAAGAAATCACATCAATGATTCGTATAATTAAGACAAAAAACAACCCTTTTGAAACAAGAATGAGACATATTGCAAAATCAGTAACTCCTGGAAATATTATCAATAAACAAAATAAACTATTTTCACCCACATTTTTTTTTCCTGGTAGCTTTTGGTAATAGCAGAGAACTCTTTTTTAAAAACCTCTTTCCTGGTTATTACTCTTAGTGTAAGGAGGGCTTCGGGTTTCCCAGGCGAGCCATTTTCAGATGTAGGCTATCCTTGCCCCTTCACAACAGAGGAAAGGCAGTCGTCGTCAGCCTCTGTGCTCAGCTGTACGTATGAAGAGCCCTCATTTGCCTATACACTTGAACAATGACAGATGCATTCCATACAGCTGGTGATGAAGACGACTAAAAGAAATTGCTGGCATCAACTCAGAATATTTTTTAAAACGATGCAGCAAGTAAGTGACTGAGCCAGGAGTCACTGTCCGTGTTACTTTATGCAGATTTGACTAATGCTTCCAACTTACATTTTATTGTGAGTCAATCATGTCGAGCACTCCACCAGCTGAACCTACATACACATGTTGATTTGCATGGGCTACTTACGGTACCACCCAATTGCCTCCAGATGAAAGAAAATAAAAATTTAATATGAAAATAACTTATGTTTATTTATGCAGGTAAAGCCAGAATAGAGAAAAATCTTTATGTGGAGAAAATCTCCTCCGGAAAAGGCATCCATAGACTTTTTGCTTTGGAAGAATGTTTTTTTTTGCCTTCCTCCATGCTTTTCTTCAATGCGTAGAGCACTAGCATCCTCAATGCACTTATTAATAAAGTACCTGTATGTATGACACTCTGATAAGCAAAGTATTTCATGCTAAAAAAAAAAAGTTAATTTGTAAGTTTACCAGAATTCTGGAAATCCATGAAGTAGCAGCATAAGTGGTTTGCCTCTTTCTCCAGCAGCAACATAATGAAATCTTAATCCAGAATCCTGCAGCAGAAAACATGAAGTTTCAGTGATGATTTGTGTTGTAAAAGTAGTACAGTTAGTATTTCCATTTCATTAAAAAAAAAACTCACTTGCATTATCTAATCTAATAAAAGAGAAACATGCAAATTGACCTTACCTCTGCTGCACCCACAAGCCATGCCCACCAACCAATCCGGATGGATATGCAAATTAACCTAATTAAGATGGCGGCATCCACGGAGCTGGAACAAGCAGGAGGCTTGCATTGCCCCCAGCGATAGAAGAAGCTAAGCTTCCTGCCTGGCTGCAGGCCCTGAGCTCCAATCAAGGCAACAAAGTTTCAATTATAGAAGATAAATAAACCCCAGATACCTGCGTCCAGCCAGCATGGCTTCCACTCAAGGAGGGGCTGGGAACCTGGGTTGCCAGGGGCAACCCAGGCTTCCAGGACCTGGGGTTCGCTCAAGGCTACAAAGTTTCAATTATAGAAGTTAAATAAATCCCAGATACCTGCTTCCAGTCCGTGGCCGTGGCCAGCCTGAAAATGGCTCTCAGCCCCTCACTCAGGCTGGACACCCCCCCATGGGGTGAGGGTCCCCGCTGGGGGGCTTGGCCAGCCTGAAAACAGCCATTAGCCCCTCACCCAAAATGGCCAGGCACTCCAGTAGGGCCCCCCCCACGAACGCTGAAGGGGCTGTGGCCAGCCTGCAAACAACCATCAGCCACTCACCCAGGCTGGCCAGGCACCCTAGTAGGGACCCCACCCCAAAAGGGGATATAACCAGCCTGAAAATGGCCCTCAGCCCCTCACCCAGGCTGGCCAAGAACCCCAGCGGGAGCCCACCCTGATCCAGAACACTCTTCAGGGCAAACCAGCTGACCCTCATCTGTGCACGAGGCCTCTATCCTATATAATAAAAGGGTAATATGCAAATTGACCCTAACAGCAGAACAACTGTTAGGAATGAACTGAGAATGAAGGTCAGTATGACACACACTGACTACCAGGGGGCAGATGCTCAATGCAGGAGCTGCCCCCTGATGGTCAGTGTGTTCCCACAGGGGGATCTCTGCTCAGCCACAAGCCAGGCTGACAGCTGCCAGTACAGCGGTGGTGGCGGGAGCCTCTCCTGCCTCCTCAGCAGTGCTAAGGATATCCGACTGCAGCTTAGGCCTGCTCCCTGCTGGCAAGTGGACATCCTCTGAGGCCTCCTGGGCTGCCAGAGGGATGTCTGACTGCCAGCTTAGGCCCAATCTCCCGGGTAGCAGGCGTAAGCCAGCAGGTGGACATCCTCCAAGGTATCCCAGACTACGAGAGGGCACAGGCTGGGCTGAGGGACCCCCCTGAGTGCACAAATTTTTGTGCACCAGGCCTCTAATATTTAGTATCAAGAAATAAAAATTTCATAGCCAGTTTGGCTCAGTGGATAGAGCATTGTCCTGCAGACAGAAGGGTCCAGGGTTCGATTACGGTCAAGGGCATGTACCTTGGTTGCAAGTTGGATCCCAGGCCCTGATTGGGGTGCATGCAGCAGGCAACAAATGTGTCTCTCTTACATCAATGTCTCTCTCTCTTGCTCTGTGTCTCCCCCTCCCATTCACGATCTCTAAAAATCATGGAAAAATATTCTTGGGTAAGGATTAAAAACACAAAACATCTTTTAAAAAAAAGAATAAAATGCCCTAGCCGGTTGACTCCGTGGATAGAGCATTGGCCTGAGGACTGAAGGGTCCCAGGTTCGATTCCGGTCAAGGGCATGTACCTTGGTTGCGGGCACATCCCCAGTAGAGGGTGTGCAGGAGGCAGCTGGTCAATGTTTCTCTTTCATTGATGTTTCTAACTCTCTATCCCTCCCCCTTCCTCTCTGTAAAAAATCAATAAAATATATATATTTTTTAAAAGAATAAAGTAAATATTATTAATTTTCAGAGAAAAAAACTTTAGGATGAATTGACAGATTTATTTTGTCAATATTCCCTTTATAGTACCTTCCCTTCTTCTAATTACAAAGTCAATTTAAATATTATGAGCTTCTGAAACAATGTCACCATTTGTGACTTTCATTTTACTGCTGTGTCACATCTCATCTCATTCAAATTCTATAGGAAGTGTAAATAATTCTGATTTGAATTTATATTCCTGCCATGTTTACCTCCTAGTCAAGAGCTATGCCATCAGTTATATAATTCACACCTTCTTTCCTTATTTTTAGTTCTCTCCTTCCCACATTTTTATTTTACCTTGAGAGTAGCATGCTGCTTGCTCCTTATGTCATATCTGTGTGTCTGTAATAGCAGAATACTTTGAGTGCTCAAGACTTCACTCTGCATGTGGGGGACAAGGCTGCCCCGGGGAATAGAAAGCATGGGAATGAGACAGGAATACAGTGAATACACAGTAAACTGAAGGAAAAAAAAGTGAGAAAGAGAAACAAAAACTCATAGAGAAGCGAGGAAAGAAAGCAAGAGCCAAAAGCTGGGCACAGACACTGGGTTTCGCATCAGGTTACTCAAGTACGTGGGTTTTCAGATGTGAAAAAATCTTAAAAGGCGTCTAACCCAACCCCATCATTTCTGCAGATTTAGAAACTGAGGTCCAAAGATGCTAACACAGATCAGGACACTGTTAGGAGGCGGGCTATGACCGGAACCTACCAGGACCATGCTCTTCCACTCCTTGGTCTGTGTCTTTGGGGAAACTCTTTAGTTGGCCAGTGAGGAGAAAGGCATTCCGAGGCATTTCAGATGAGTTTTACGCTACTTTTTCTCCTCCTGTGGAGCGAAGCGAGTAAATCTGACTTTGCCCTCAACTGCAGAATGCCTTTCTAGGTCAGTAACTTCTTTTATTGATGGAGAGTCTTGGAAGATAAAATACTGTGAGCACTGGATTGAATTTAGTGAACAAATTACTGCACTTACCATGTGCAAGACACTGGTCTTTTTTTTTTTTTTTTTTTTTTTTATCTTCACCCGAGGATATTTTTCCATTGGTTTTTAGAGAAAGGGAAAGACAGAGAGAAGCATCCATGTGAGAGATACATTAATTGGTTGCCTCTTGCATGGGCCCTGGTCCTCTACCAGGGCCTGGGCAGGGAAGGAGCCTGCAACCAAGGTACATGCCCTTGACCAGGGTCGAACCTGGGACCCTTTGGTCCACAGCCAATGCTCTAGCCACTGAGCCAAACCAGCCAGGGCCAGATAGTAGTCTTTTTGGTTGTTGTTGTTTCACAAATCTGAACTCTTTAGTTATCATATCATGGGCTGAATACAGGCAAGAAGGCATATATATCCCTTGGTCTTCTGGACTCCAGCTTCTGGACACTCTGGCTCCTAATAGGAATCCTCTACTTGGTGACATAAATGTCCCCTCATTTGAAGCTGGTTTTGAAAGGCCTGTAAGTCAAACTGTAGGGTGCATCACCAGGAACACCACCTGGAGCCTCAGGAAACGGAACATCAGTGGCAAGGTGAACATTGATGAGTCTGCATGCATGGCAGGCACTCACTTTTTATTCCACCCCTCTGGTCTCTACGTTCATTAGTTGGCTTCCCTCTCCACAAACATACATCAATAAATCACCATTTATTGATGATTTCATGCTGCTTAGGTCATCTGTGAATGTTCCATTCTGCTTGATCTGAATAAACTCCTGATTTCCCATGACTTACTCTATTTACTCTTTTATTCTATAATTTGGGCAAGGACAGGCTCCTGAGACATTAGGGCGGCGCCTGGAACAATTTCCTACAGCCGATCTGAGCTCTAAAGGGCAAAAAGGTGACGGAGACAGCTTCCCCTTCCCACTTAACCTCTTCTCTCTCTCTCGGCCTCCTCTCTCCTCCTCCCCATCCCTCCCCACCCCCACCCCCCATACACACACAAGAAACAGGGAACGTAAACACACACAGTCCCGACCCTCGGCGGCCACCCCTCGCCCCTCTCGCCTGCCTTTGGCATCTTGGTCGTCCCCTGCGAGCCCCGAGACACTGGGGGACGCTGGGCCGGGCGTCAGGGAAGCGGCAGCCCCGAGCCCTCTGCTCTCCCGCCCGCCGGCGCCCGCCCTCACCTTGATCCGCACGTAGCAGTGGGTGCCCAGGGAGGGGTCGTTCAGGCACCGGGGCGGGTGCTCCCGCGCGCCCCGCCGGAAGGTCCGCGCGGGTGCCTGGCCGATGCTCCACAAAAGTTTGAGCACGTAGACGGAGGCGCAGAGCCCGCAGTAGCCGTAGACCAGGGACCAGAAGAGCAGGGACCGGATCGCGAGCACCAGGCGGCGCGGGCAGTCCCGCAGCCTCGCCATCGCGCTAAGCGGCCCAGGAGCGCAGTGCTCACACCAGCCGCAGCGAGGCAGCGTGCGCCGCGGCGTCAGGCCCGCCCGCCCCGATCGCCGGCTCCGCGCGGACCTCCCCCGGGGCCCTGCAGCCGCGCCCGCCGACGTGCCGGGTCACTGCCTCGGGCTCTGCACTCCCGGTGCGCGCTCCGGGCCCAGCGCCGGGACCAGGCGCGGCTGCGTTGCCAAACTTGGGAAGAGAAGAGACTCCCCATCGTCCCAGGTGCCGCGGAGGGAAGAGCCTCTCTTCTTTAGACCAGAGTTCAGATTTTCTCGTTGCCCGCTTGACTGTCGGCATTTCATGAGGCCTCCATCGGGGTCATTGGATTATGACCCGGCGAGGGGTGATCACTGGTGTTCATACTTACTCAGCAGACATTATGACTTGATTCATCTCTAACACTTTTCTGAAGGTGCTGATATTCAACTAGTTCAGTCGTTCTATTTAGAGTCCCGTCTGGAAAAGCGCTGGTCTGTTCTCTGTCCCTATAAGATTTTCCTTTACAAGAATATTGTATAAATAGAACCATCTAGAATGTAACCTTTTGCTTTGGGCTTCTTACACTTAGCCTAATGCGTCTGACATTCAGCCGTGCTGTTACATGCATTGTTCCTTTTTTTTTTTTTTTAGTTGCTGAGTAGTGTTTCATTGAATGGGTGTACCGTATAGTTTATCCATTCCCCAGTTAAGGGACAGTTGTGTTTCTTCCCGTTTTGGTGGCCACTATACATTCATGTAAAGTGGGGTTTGTGTGTGTGTGTGTGTGTGTGTGTGTGTGTGTGTGTGAACATATGTTTTCATTTCACTTGGTTAAATACTGAGAGTGGGATTGCTGGGCTAGGTGGCAAGGGTGCATTCAACTTAATGAGAAACTGACCAACTGTACAGTTTTGAGTTTGCATGGGCAGTGTGTGAGAGTGATGGTTAGGTCAGATTCCTGCAAGCACGGGGATTGTAAAAAAAATCTTTTAAATTTTAGCTATTCTAAGAAGTGTGTAATGGTATAATTGAAATTTTAATTTGCATTTCCCTAATGACAAATGTTGAACATCTGTAGCACTTGTGTGCCACTCAAATACATTCTTCTTTAACTGCTTTTGTTACTGGTGATAGGAAGTGCAGAGGGCAGAGGGGCATTCTCTGCTGTCCTAATTCAACCTCACAGGCATTTTGGACCTCAGGGCGGGACCTTCTAGATGATCCTTCCCCACCCCCAGTACCGCTGATAGTCTGCACCCCAGATGCATGTCCTTCCCCCAGCAGCAGTGGCTCTTTGTCAGTGCCTTAAGGGTTTGCTGTTCTTCTCCCAGAAACTTGAGGTTTGTATTCTTTCGTTGTTGTTAATCCTCACCTGAGGATCTTTTCCCGTTGATTTTTAGGGAGAGTGGAAGAGAGGGGAAAGGCAGAAACATGTGAGAGAGACACATGGATTGGTTGCCTCCTGCACCAGCCCACGTGCGCAGGGGAGGAGCCTGCAACCAAGGGATTGCGGGAATCGACCTGGGACTGCTCTGTCCACTGAGCCAAAGAGGCAAAGGCCAGGTTTGTATTCTTTAGGGAAGGACAGGGGAGAAAGATTTGAGGGTGGGGGATGGGCAGGGGCTGGCTTTTTGCTTTTCTTATGTCTGCTGCCATTGTCTTTCAGGCCTGCATCCGAAGGATGGCTTCTCAGAACTCTCATCCTGCACCCCAAATCTTCCTTGTGAGGTACTGATGCCTGGGTGCAGTCTATGGAAAAGAGCCTAAAAGTGTTTGCAGATTTCTCTTGTGCTCCCAGGGGTTCTACATTCTCAGCTACTCAGCCTTTAGCAATTTGATACAACTTTTAGGTGATTTTTGCTGTTGTTACCAGATTATATAGAATCTGACGGTATCTGCTCAGCTAAGCCAGTACTTATGTCTTGCCTCTACTTTGATGTTTTTGTCTTTTCTTAGATTTCAGGTTATTTTGGTTACCCTGCAATCTCAGCCCTCAGATTATTTTTAAAGGCAGGCCTACTCTTGCATGAATTTCATGCATTGAGCCTCTAGTTAATAAATAACACGAGAGATATAAAAGCCTAAGCAACGTTCTTACTGTCTGGTAGCTATGGCATGCAATGACCACCAGGGGGCAGATGCTCAATGAAGAATCAAACCCGGAACCCTTCAGTCTGCAGGCTGACACTCTATCCACTGAGCCAAACCAGCTAGGGCTAAATAATGTTTTCATATATATATTTGCCATATGGACAGCCTCTTTGGTAAAATTTGGGGATTTTTTTTGCCTATTTTTTAGTTTGGTTTTTTTTACTAAGTTTTTAAAAGTAATTTATTGATTTTAGAGAGATTAAGGGGGGAATTGATTTTGTTGTTACATTTATTTATGCACTCAACTTTTACAAATTAAGCTACAACTCACCTTTCAAAGTGTAATTCAGTGATTTTTAATATAGTCAATTATGAGAATTTGTTTCTTTATCTTCATATATTCTGGATATTAACATTTTGTGTTATATTGTCTCTAATTGTCACTTGTCAATTTGTTAATCCTATATAATAAAGAGATAATATGCAAATTGACCATCATGTCCTTGCACAAGATGGCTTCCCCCATGTGGTCACAAGATGGCCACCACAAGATGGCCGGCAGGGGAGGGCAGTTGTGGGTGACCAGGCCTGCAGGGGAGGGAGGGCAGTTAGGGGTGACCAGGCTGGCAGGGAAGGGCAGTGGTTAGGGGATGATAACACTGGCAGGCAGAAGCAGTTAAGGGAAATCAGGAAGGCAGGCAGGCAGGCAAGCAGTTGGGAGCCAGCAGTCCCAGATTGTGAGAGGGATGCCCCAGATTGGAGAGGGTGCAGTCTGGACTGAGGGACACCCCTCCTCCCCCCCAAGTGCACAATTTCATGCACCGGGATTCTAGTTTGTACATAATTTTGTAGAAGCCAACAGTTGGCTTTTTTTCAAAGATTGAAAAAAAAAATGCTCAGCCAGTTGAGGTTAATATGTCAGTCCAAAAATCATGTTAGTCTTTTTTTAAAAGACATTTTTATTGATTTCAGAGAGAGAGAGATAAGAGACATCAATGATGAGAGAATCGTTGATTGGCTTCCTCCTGCACAACCCTCTCACTCCCCACTGAGGATCCAGTCAGCAACCCAGGCATGTGCCCTGACTAGGAATCAAACCAGAACCTCCGATTTATATGACTAACAAATATAAGATGATCAACCCCACCTGTAGTCTGGGAAATGCCAATTAAAAAAACTATTTTTTTTTTAGTCAAAGTATCAAAGAATATGAGAGTAACATCATCTAATTCTGTAGAGGATAGTGGGAAAGTGGTACTGACACCTAGATAGATTCTTATGATGCATTAAGAAAAAACAAGTCCCTCAAAGGTTCTACATAGCCATACATGAGTGAGCATATAAGCTCTAATTTCTCAATAGTTGGGGTGGGAAAGAGAAATTCTTACTGTCTCTACATTTTTAAAAATAATAGCTTTGTGATTTAAAAATGAGAAATTACAAAATTTATAATTAGATATATTCATGTATAAATGAATAGTAACATGCTCTGGCTGAGCAGATCAGTTGGTTGCAGCCTCATCACATACACAAAAAGGTTATGGGTTTGATTCCCAGTCAGGGCACATACCTAGATTTCAGGTTCGATCCCCAGTGGGGGCACGTACAGGAGGCAACCTATCAATATTCCTCTTTAACACCTAACTGCCCTCCTCTGCTGGTCTGGTGGCCCCTAACTGTCCTCTCCTGGTCACCCTAACTGCCCTCCCCTGTAGGCCTGGTCGCTCCCAACTACTCTCCCCTGCTGGCTTAATCGCCCACAACTGCCCTCCCCTGCCAGCCATCTTGAGACCACATGGGAGCAGCCATATTGTGTGAGGGTGTGATGGTCAATTTGCATATTGACAAGTGACAATTAGAGACAATATTTATAACACAAAATGTTAATATTCAGAATATATGAAGATAAACAAATTCTCATAATTGACTATATTAAAAATCACTGAATTACACTTTGAAAGGTGAGTTGTAGCTTAATTTTCAAATTCTGCCCCAGCTGGTTTGGCTCAGTGAATAGAGTGTTGGCCTGTGGACACTAGGGTCCTTGGTTCGATTCCAGTCAAGGGCACATGCCCAGGTTGCCAGCTTGAACCCTAATACAGAGTGTGCAGAAGGCAGCCAATCAATGATTCTCTCTCACCATTGATGTTGCTATGTCCCTCTCCCTTCCGCTATGAAATCAATAAAAATATATTTAAAAAATAGTAATTTTCAAATTCCTATAAACAAAAAAAAAGTTTAGGTCATAGACTGATGATGGGAGAGGTGGTATTGGTGAGAGGTCTGAGCACAATGGAGGTATAATTGACTGCCTAGAGAGAGTGAATGGACCAAAAGAAATGTAGTAAGATTTCTGGGCAGATGTAAGACTAACTTGAGTTTGTGCTCATGAATTTTAAGTGAGATCGAGTTATCATGGTTGCATGTCTTTCTCTAGTCAGTTAGATTCATGGGTGCAGAGCAGGCAGATTTAATAAGGATTTGAGTTTTGCCAAGTGACTCCCATAAACAAAGCAACAGTGGAATTGAGAGTGTATGCAAGGGAAGGATGACAAATAATAATGTACTACAAACTTTGGGAAAGGAGAGATGAAGGCATCGAGAGCTACTGTGTGAAGGCACTAGGATTAATGTGCTGCAGGTCCTTCTGATATCTAAGGATGGCTGGGGTCAAGGGAATAAGCTAGAAAAAATAGGAAGTAGTGAGAAACTAGGGTGTTTGAACTAAGGAAGGGTTTTAGTTATTGGTATTGACAAAGGAGTAGCTATGATTGATTAGATACTAAGATCATTAGCAGAAAGGTCAAGAATTTCAGAAGTGTTTAGAAAGCGACAACGAAACAGACTAAAACCTCTGGGGAACAAGGAGTGAATCAGGGATGGCAAATAACTATGGGTGGTATTGTGGTCTTATGATGATGAAAAACGTAAAACTGGGGTATTTAGGAAAGAGGGAGAATGGTCTGCAACTGGTACTTCAAAAGTAAGAAAAAACATTAATGAAAAACACACACACACAAAAAGAAACCAGTTAAATGACAGTCTGCAGGAGAAAGAGCCAGGGTTCAGTTTGAGTGTGGCTCTCACACTTAAAGGGCTTGCTCAACTATGTAAACTAATGGACCCCATCCCCAGATTTTCTGATTTAGTAAGTCTGAGAATTTGCATGTCTAAAACATTTCCACATGATGCTGAGACAGATGGCCTAAGGACCATATGTGCAGAACTAAAGAACAAAAAGAGGAAAGAAACAAAAGGCTGATTATAGAGGGAATGCTGTTGATGACTGACCACCAATACCAGAAAATACAATGAAAAAGTCTTAGAAGTTAGAGAGGAGAGATGAGGACTGAAACTAGTCCTCCTGAAACCAGGTTTTAGTTGAAGGCTAACAAATTACATGCAATATTTCAAGATGAAGGTAACAAAAATAAACTCCATGTAAGAAGAGAAGTCAAACAATATTTTACTATCTATCTATCTATCTATCTATCTATCTATCTATCTATCTATCTAAAAGCTTAATATGCTAGGTGTCTGGCTGAGTAGTTGACTGATTGGTCACTATGATGTGCATTGACCACCAGGGGCACATGCTCTGACCAGTAGGTTAGCTTGCTGCTGGGGTCCAGCTGATCGGGACTGGGCGAGATGGGGCTAGACACACCCTGGACCTCTCCCATGGTACCTCCCTGGCCACCGGCCCCAATTGGCTTGATTTGACCGGGTGATCAGCCCTGATCGCCAGCCAGGCGGAGGGACTCCACCTGTGCACAAATTTCATGCACGGGGCCTCTAGTAATATTATAAACTGGTATTTTTTTCTCCCAAACTGACTTCAACCACCTACCAAAAGTTTGTTGAGTATCTGCAATATGCCAGACCCCTTACAGACTGAGCAAAGGTTAAAGTTTAAGTTGGTTAAACTAAATATTGGTACACATATCACAGCTCTCTAAGTGTTTATATAAAAACCTCAAGAAAGCCATTATCACCCTGGATTGGTAGCTCAGTTGGTTACAGCATCATCCCAATACTAAGGTTGTGGGTTCAATCCCCAGTCAGGGCACATAGAATAATCAGTGAATGGGTGCATAAAGAAATGGAACAACAAATGGATGTCTCTCTTTCAAATGAATAAATAAAAAACCACACTCATTATTCTTTAATATAAAAATGTATGTTAAAGCTACACTTTCTTGTTTTATCTATAGACAAAGATAATTGATCAGTTTTATTAATTAAAGACAGTTGAAAGATTGAGTGTGTGCATTTGATGGAAGTAAAGTCTTATTTACTATTCTAATTCTTTCTCTCCAAAATGGAAAATTTGCCCTGGCTGGGTAGCTCAGTTGGTTAGAGCACCATCCCTATTCATCAAGGTTGGAAGGAAAATTTCTCAAATCTTAAAAGTATCACATAATCAATATTAAAAAGAACCATTAAAATACTGAAGTATAAAGGAAATGAAAGCAATTCCTGTTATTCCATCATCTAGAGGTAACCACTATGTATTTCTCATGTATCTTAATATATCTACATATGCATACACAGATTACATATAGATATAGCTCATCTATATCTCTATGATCTTTTAGGAAAATAATATAATGCATACTGTTAGTAAACAATACTAATTTCTTGGTTAATAATCGGTTTAGTCAAATAGTTATGACATTATTTTAATATTGGCTGTTTTATGAAGGTATCAACATTATTTTAGCCACTAGTTAATTATGTTTTTTAAATGGATGACAGTTTTGAAGTGTTTCCAAAAAATATATTACAAAAAAATGAACTCAAGAAACTTTTTTGTTTCTACCCATAATACATACACATTTTTAATTTTTACTGGAGATGGTATCAGAATAGTGCCTGAATTGCATAACACTTTAAGAGTCCAAAATCTTAAAATACATGGAGCTGATACACATGATTTGTACATAAGTAGCAACTTGAGAATGAAAGAAAAATATTTTACAGACTTATATAAAGAACTTACTACAATTAAGATTTACACATCCATTGCTATCACATATACAAGTTAAGAAATGCTGTATAAGTTCCTGTAGAGACTTATATACATAATTAATACTCATTGTTAGTTATTTTGCCTCAAGTTTAACATCTTTCAATCCATAGGCAATATTTTCCTTATACTAATTTCAATATAAATTTTGAATATATAACCAGCAGAAAATCTTACGTAACCTGACACTCAAGGAAACCAACTATTTATTAGAGGTTCTAAATATTTTTGAAGGCAGACAAATACTTGTTTTAAAAGTTAAAAACTCAACAGGAACTATGTTTTAGATACACCTTTATATATTCTTCATTTTTAAACAAATAGGGACTATCTCTTTTGGATTTTCATTGCTAAGACAAGGCCTATAATACAAAGCAAATAATTATGTAGAAAATGAATAACATCTGGGAATTTATTCAATTTTTAAGGATCCAATATTATAAAAGTTCCTGTAATGTCATTAAAAAATGAACATATACCTATTAAGAAATGTAGTGAAAATTGTTTAATCATTTTACAGCAGTCAAAATACAACATTAATATTGGTGTTTTCATGTCTGAAAGCAATAATTTTGCCATATGCATCTTAATCTTCTATATCATTCATTTTAAGTTGATGGTTAATTCAAAAACTGAGTTTTAATCAAAGTTGTTTTCAAACATTGTCATAATGTCACGTTGAAGAGTCATATCAATGGTACCAGCCATCTATAAGAAGAGAAAATTTAAATGTTACTTAAAAACATTTATGACTTTATTACATCTATATAAACATGATTATGCAACATTTGGAACAGTTCATACAATATGAATCCAACTTACTTAACATAATGATTTTGTAAGTTTTTATTTCTGTATATATACTGTATAATTTTTGTTAAAATATTGTTTATGCCATAAATAATAATTAAAACTGACAAGAACACTAAGAAGAAGCTTAATCTTTCTCTCCGAGAGAAAATTCTCAGTGTTGACAGACTGGATTTTAATAAGAAGATGAACTGAGATTACATTATTTCATGTATCTCTGTAACCAGTATAGTGCTAGGCACAGCCACATCAAATTACTTTCTGAATGAACCAATATCTTACCTATGCAAGAGAACTATTGCATGCTACAGCTATGAATTTTCTTTGATTCTGCCACTTAATAACTATGTAACCTTAAGCAAATTATTGAAGCAAATTTATTGTATATGTAGATATTTATGAAGATCAAACCAGGTTGCAGGTATAACACCCAGTACAATGTTTACTAAATGCTAAGGAGCCATTAAAAATAAACTAAAGTAAAGAAAAGGCTAATTAAGACGAAGGAAACAACAGTTACACTTTGAAGCCTCCTCTAAATGCCCCTGTGATTCAGGTTAGATATTCTCTGGCCTCTGAAATGATACCAACTCTGAAAGCTCAAAACAAGTTTTTGTTTGTTTGTTTGTTTTTTATCAGTAAACTGCAACAGCTCTACGAGATAGGTAAAAGCATCAATTTGCAACTAATTAGTTGACTTCATAGATGGGGATCAATGTTTTCATTGGCTATCTGGGAAAAGATGGATTTATTACTTATCTACCAAAAGGATATTAAAAAGTTAGGTGTGACTGTTATGAACTACAAAAATTTCTTTAAATATGCCATAGAGACAAAAATGATAATTTCTTAAACCTTAACCTACTTTCTTAATGCCAGCTTTTAGGATGCCAAATATCTGCCCAGATCCAGATGGTCCCTCAAAGTGCTATTTTAACCATCCAATATGAGAGTTGGATACATTGTCCTAGTCAAAATATCATGTGATACTCCTATAACTATCCAAACAGACTGCAAAATTCCAAGAATATTGTAATGAAACTTGTTTTTATTTAAAGACACTTTATTTCAGCTTCTCTTCCATCCTGACTAAAAATTTTCACTTGTGGAATAGTTGATATGGAACTAGTTATTCTCTATACCAGTTAACAGATACCATGATTTAAATATCAACACTCTCTCTATATAAAAGCCTAAGTGACCAAATGACCGGTCGACTGGTCATTATGATGCGCACTGACCACCAGGAGATAGATGCTAAATGCACAGGATCAGGCCTGCAGGGATGGGGCCAAAACCGGCTGTTGGACTTTCCCCGAGGTGGTCCAGATTGCAAGAGGGCATAGGCCAGGCTAAGGGACCCCACTGGTGTGTGAATCTGGTTCATGGAAAACTATCTGCAGCTGACACCATAATCTGGATATTCCTTTCTTATATACTTTCACCATTCAAAATTAAGAATAAAAACTTGGCCAAAGAAACTGGCATGAAATGAGCTCTGTTAGGGTTCAAGTCATTGCAGGTTTTTAGAGTATGAATCTGTCAAGTAGCAACATAACAGTTCAGGTTGTCAAGAGTGACAGTTATCAAGCTGTTACATGTGGCTTTATTAGTTGTTTTGGTGGGTTCCAGGTTTATTCCAGCTCCAGGAAAGTGTGTAGGATATTAGAAATTATATCATGGGTGACTGAAATCAGGCTCTTGTGAGTATGAACAGGAAAATTCCTAGGTCACTAAAGGAAAACTTCTAGTAAAGTACTAATGAAATTTTAATAAAGAGCTCCAAAAAAACCATAAAAAAACAGATAATATCAAACTTTGCTGTTTAAATTCCTTAAAATTAAGTAAAATTTATTAGTCACATATGTGGCAAGTTACTATTATATTTAATAGATAAATAACATTTCTATCATTTTATAAAGTTCTATTCAGTCCACAGTACTTTAAAGTAGACCCATCATGTGTAACAACACTGCCAAGTGATAGATCACTTTACTTGTGTGCTAAATACTGTCTACATGCTCAATACATATAAATTCATTTCATCTTCACGATAGGCATTATTATTCTTCCTTATAGATAAGGAATTTGAGGCACAGAGAGGTAATAGCTAGCCCACGCCCAAAAGTCTGGTAAATGGCAGAATCAGTATTTGAACTCACATAGTGTAATAGCTCCAGAACTGATCCTCCTTAAAGAGGTAACACTGTCATTAAAACACTACCTCAAACACATGTTAGAACATGTGAAGACACTGCTCTGTTAAATCTTCCCTTTGTTAGTTAGATTTAGTAAACTGAAATTCACTTACTGCTTCTCTCCTCCTCCGCTCTTGCTCTCTCTCCCTTGCTAAATTACGGTCTTGGAGAAGGCCAAGCCTACTGTTCTCTTGAGCTTCCAATGACTGCTGATGTTCTTTTTGCTTGTCTTCAAGGCACTTGTTTGGCATCTTATTAGAAAAAGATTCTAGAGTGGAGCCAGGATGCCTGAAAGGAATAGTAGGACTCAAGTAAGTTTCAAATTCCTTAAAAGTTATTATAAAGGTATGCTATTAAATGACAAATATAAAGCAATGTTCTAGAAACCCCTCTTCATACATCATAACATTATTTTCAAGATTTGTGTTTGAGCCCTAGCCAGTCTTGCTCAATGTTAGATCACTGGCCTGCAACTGATGTCCATCCCTGGCACTGGTTGGGGCACATGTGGGAGGCAACCAACCTATGTGTCTTTCTCGCATTGATGTTTCTCTCTGTCTCTTCCCCTTCCTTCCACTCTCTTAAAATCAATGGAAAAAATGTCCTCAGGTGAGGATTAGCAATAACCACAAAAAAAAGCAAAAGATGGTGTTTTTTTGGTGTCTAACAAAGTGACTGGTTTTGAAAACTGTGACCAAGGTATACTACTATCTTCTTACACATAGAATGGAAGCACTACTAAGACATTTCTGTTAAATTGTGATATGCTTATCATTTAGAAATATTAACATCTTTAGCAACTCAGTGAATAACTTGATTATTTCTATCCTTTTCAAAGCAAATACTACTTATCAATAAAAAATAAATTTACTCTTGCAATTATAATTTTTCTATGTTCTACTAAAAATAGGTAAATCATAGTCACATAACAGAACAGAAATTTAATATATTTTAAATATATGTCTAAATATCTCAAGGCCTCCTTTAATTCAGTAAGTTACAGACCTTTGATTTTCTTGAAATACTTTGGGTTCCTTTGTATTCTGTTCCAGATGTTTCCGTATTAGTTCCTGTGTTCGAGCTTTTACTTCCTTCTCTATTGCTGCTTTTCTAAACTGGTTGAAGAGCTCATCTGAGGATTTCCGTACACCTGAAGTTTTAACTGGTTTGCCTAAACTTTTCCAAGAGTCAGCATTCTTGATTTTTATATCCTAAAAATAAATAAATTAAAAAAATCTGATTCAGTCTATGTCTAGAGATATCATCCAAATTTTGGAAGGAATACAATGTTTTTTGATATGGTAATAGATAAAGGCTTAATGTAATTTTATAAAAGGTTACTACAAGTCAGAAAAGATATGAAAACAGATAAGCTAAGTTCAATTATTCATCTAAGACCAAACTGAAATAACATGCATGACAAGGATTTCAATTTAATGTGTAAAACATGTACTAAGGGTATGAAATCTGCAAAAAAAAAAAAAAAGAAAAAAAAAGAAAGAAATAGACCAGTCACTGTAACAATAATATTTATCCTCCTATAGGGAAAATAAAGCAAGTATACAAATGATTAATAAGAGGCAAAGTCAGATGGTACCATAAGAATGGCATAGGTTGGGGCACATGGGGCAGAAGGCAACCAATTGATGTTTCTCTCTCAATTATGTCCTTGGGTGAGGATTTAAAAAAATAACAAAAACCCAGGATATCTGGCAAATATCAGCATTATAGAATCTATATAAAACCCTAAGTGACCATCGCAACCAAACAGACGCGTGAACAGGCTGTGTGGGGTGACCAGGCTGGCAGAGGCAATTAGTGAGGGGCAATCAAATGACTGAGCAGCAGGCTGCATGGGGCAACAAGGCTGGAAGGGGGGGCAGTGAGGGGCGACCAGGCTGGTAGGAGGGGGCAGTGAGGGGCAGCCAAACGACCAAACTGCAGGCTGCATGGGGTGACCAGGCTGGCAGGGGTGGCAGTTGGGAGCAACCAGGCCGGCAGGAGGCAGGGGGCAGCAGTTGGGGGCAATCAGGCCAGCAGGCAGAGGCAGTTAGGGGTGGTCAGGCAGGCAGGCAGGTGAGCAGTTGGGCGCTAGTGGTCCAGGATTGTGAGAAGGATGTCTGACTGCCAGTTTAGGCCGTAACTTTTTTTTAATAGGCAAAAATTAGGTTTAGAGATCCAAAATCTCATTCAAGTTAATTAGGACCATTACCATATTAAATGTTAAATCCCTTTAATATTTGTAAGGAAAAAAAATAACATTACTCTTACCTTCTGCACAGAAACTTGACATTCAGACTCGACCACCATTGTGTCATCCCCAGATTGATGCATCACAGTTAGGCCATTCAAGTGATTTTTAGAACCACCTAGATGCACACATTTTTAAAGCAGTATAATCAAGACAGTTCACCTTACTTGTCCAGAAGTTTTCTTTTTCCCCCTCTCTGGTTCAGAAACTATGAAAACAAAACTACTAATTTTTTGATGCTTCTCAGCTTTCCTGGGAACCATTCTACTGTAAAATAAACATTTTTCACTTGAAATTTACCACCTCTATTTCTGTCCCCTCCCCTCTTTTTTTGTCAGCATAAAATAAAGCTGACAATGTGGTTCACTCACCAAAATCTATTTTATCTGTCCCAAAACTACAGCAGTGCTCCAGTGTGTAGGGTGACTTCAGCTCTATTAGAACAAACCAATCATGGTAATCCTACCCACTTGGATCATTTAAGAAAGAGAAGGCTTCTAGGGAAAGATGCACCCCAAGTTGAGAACAAAGAAAACTCAAAGAATGGAAGAATAAGACACCGAACACCTATAGTAGCTAGTGAGAGGATGGGAATAGCAAAAGGTTGGTTTGACTCAAGATGAAAACTATGCAATCCTGTTAATTATTAAGCTTTTATACAAATATGCCATTTATTATGAAGACAAATACAGAAAGAACTTACGCTTTTGTTAAACCATGCTTAAACAACTGAACTATATGTGGACTACTGGTTTTGTATGGTAACAAAGTTCCTTTTGTTTACCCCAGTTTGAGCTGAGTTTTTTGTCATTTCTGATCAAGAGCCTCTTGATTCATAAAACTTAATTAGGTCACTTCTGTTTCAATTCTCTCTAGTTATAGTCTACAGGTCCTACTAGTGACAAAAGGACAGGGGAAACAAATAAAAATTGTATCATTACCTTTGTTCACTGACTCAAGTTCACAAATTTCTGGCCACTTGCATATGTAGGAATTTACATTTAAGCTTTACCACCCATTAATCCCTTGACTGGTCCTCTGGCTAAATCACACTAGTTGAAGTTCAGGCTTGAAGAAGAGAGGAACATTAAGGGATAGGAAGTGAGCATAAAAGGGTGAGATAAAACACTATCAATGAATGTATGAATTAATAAAATATAAATGTGTATATTCCTATACTAGAGGTGCATAAAATTCATGCACTGTGTGTGTGTGTGTGGGGAGGGGGGTGCTCCCTCAGCCCAGCTTACACCCTCTCGCAGTCTGGGAGCCCTTGG
Source organism: Murina feae (assembly GCA_004026665.1). Lineage (NCBI taxonomy): Eukaryota > Metazoa > Chordata > Mammalia > Chiroptera > Vespertilionidae > Murina > Murina feae. The sequence continues at coordinate 15,735 of PVJC01011984.1, read as the reverse complement.
GGGATGTCCGACTGATGTGGGGAGCAAGCCTAAGCTGTCACTTGGACATCCTTAGTGCTGCCACAGAGGTGGGAGAGGTTCCTGCCACTACTACTGTGCTTGCCAGCTGTGAGCCCATCTTATGGCTGAGCAGCACTCCCCCAGTGGGAGCGCACTAGGGGACAGCTTCTACATTGAGCATCTGCCCCCTGGTGGTCAGTGCGCATCATAGTTACCAGTCATTCTGCCGTTTGGTCGATTTGCATATTAGCCTTTTATTATATAAGATGGCCCAATGTACCTACTCTTTTTTAGTTCAACAAGGAATGGAAAAACAGGGGGGAAAGCTATAAGCACAGAACTATATCCCTTCTCTGCTTGAGGACAAATATTATTTAAGAAGTAGAAAGAGTATATATGTCAAGTAAATTTTAAATGACTCTCAGTTTGCTAACTCTGAGTAAGTGGTGGCTATGATCTTATCAATAATTAAAGAGGAAAGATTTAAATGTGGGGGTTAAAAAAGGGAAATTTAGTTTTGAAATGCTGGTTGACAAGTTTATGCTATGTTTAAGAATAGTTGTTCAGTAGAGTTATATAAATAATAGTGGCCCGGTGCATGAAATTTGTGCACATTAAAGGAGGATTAATTAGAGGAAGTATTTTAATATTGCTATTTGCTCTTTCTCTATAATAGAAGTGTCAGAGTCTGGGGTGCACCACGGGACCCAGAGTCAAGTCCCCACCCACCCACATACCCCTTGAAATCATTGAGACCCAGATTGGGTCAGTCCCACTCCCATTGGACTAGATCTAAACCTGGTCAGTTCCACCCTTTGTCAAGCCCTACCAGGTGGGGTAGAAGCCTCAGGTCCCCTGGTCCGGCACCAGGCAGTGGGCACAGCCTGAGGTCCCCCATCAAGTCCTGCCAGGTGGGGGGTGTAGCCTGAGGTGCCCCAGCCTGGGTTGGGGTGGAGGGTGTGCCTTGAGACCCCCGTCAAACCCCACAGGACTGGGGATGCAGCCTGAGATCCTAGTCAAGCTCCACCGGGTAGGGAGCACAGCCTCAGGCCCCCTGGCCTGGCACTAGGATGGGGCACAGCCTCAGGTCTCCCATCAAACCCTGCTGGAGGGGGCATGGGCTGAGGTCTCCTGGCCCAGCACCAGGGCAGGGGGCGCACTTTTTAAAAAAATATTTTATTGATTTTTTTACAGAGGGGAAGGGAAAGGGATAGAGGGTTAGAAACATTGATGAGAGAGAAACATCGATCAGCTGCCTTCTGCACATCTCTTCTGGGGATGTGCCTGCAACCAAGGTGCATGCCCTTGACCAGAATTGAACCTGGACCCTTCAGTCCACAGGCCGACGCTCTATCCACTGGGTCAAACCGGTTAGGGCAAGGGGGCACACCTTGAGGTCCCCTGTCAAGCCCCACCAGGCAGGGGGTGCAGCCTCAGGTCCCCTGGCCTGGCGCCAGGGCGGGGAGTGCAGACTGAGGCCCCCCATCAAGTCCTTGCTGGGTGGGGGCATGACCTGAGGTCCCCTGTCAAGCCCCATAGGGTGGGGCACGCAGCCTCAGGTCCCTGATTGCTTGTTAAGGCATATTATGGGAACTTGGCCTCTGCTGTGGGCGCAGCCATCTTGTGTTACGGAAACTCCCCTCGCCCCCTCTCCGCTGTGGGTGCTGCCATCTTTGTGATGGGAGTGATGGTCAGTTAGCATATCCCATCTTTATTATAAAGGATACCTGGGACTTGGGATACTTGAGTTGTAAAAATGAGACACCAAGTCATAGACACCAAGATGATCACCCAGGAAGGACGTACAGGCCATTGTACACTTGAGCAAATGGAAGTCAGCTTCAAGCCTACTGCTATGATGGGATCACTAGCTTATGAAGCCTATACTTTGGAACATGGCTAAAAAGCCCTGCAGTAAAGTAAAATGGTAAGAGGCTTAAGAATATAACTCAGATTATTATCAACAGTTAAAGCAACAGCCCAGGTGCTCTCCTCTTCTCTGGTCTCTATGCCCCATTCTTCCAACTGATCTACATAATATTGGCAGATTAATTACTTTGAAGCACACCCTTTTGCTCAAAAAAACCTTCACTGGCTACCCACTGAACACACCATTGCTATCATGTCCAAAGTCCTTAGGTATCAAGGTTCTTTCTTATCTGCACCAGGTTTACATTTCCAAATTTATTTCCTTGTATTTCTGTTTATCCAGCCAAAGCTTTAGCCACATCTAATGACTGGCTTCCTAAATCCCTTCATCCATGCTGTTTCCACCATACAAAATGCCTCCTAATCCTAGATATACATAGGTAAGTCTTACTTTTTCTCCAGTATCCAGCTCAAATGACATTTATTTATCCTGTAAAATACATATCTGACAAAGAGATAAGGTTATTCTGCCTTACCAGCTTCTTAAATTTCATTTTTGATTCTTTTAGGGCATAATATTTTTTAAAATATATTTTATTGATTTTTTACAGAGAGGGAGGGAGAGGAATAGAGTTAGAAACATCGATGAGAGAGAAACATCGATCAGCTGCCTCCTGCACACTCCCCACTGGGGATGTGACCGCAACCAATTGAAACTGGGACCCTTGAGTCCGCAGGCCGACGCTCTATCCACTGAGCCAAACCGGTCAGGGCGGGCATAATATTTTTAAAAATTTATATTCCAGTTGTTTGTTTTTGCTACTAGATAGCAAACCCTTTGATGTATCTTTCCATTTGCCATGCAAATCCATATTGATGACAGCATAAATTTTGTTTTTTAAAAAATTCTTAATAAAATCTAGAGGTTTATAAGCTGGGGAAAGGTTAAGTTATAAGGATAAGGTAGTAATTCTTTATGACTAAAAATGGCAACTTATTTTAAGGAAAAAATTAGACATCTTTTAGTTCATGTAGCAATAATGGCAGAGGTTTTTTTTTTAAAAGAAAGCTAATGACACCCAAATTCAGTTTTAAAAATATTTTGCTTAGTCTAATATTTTGTCATGTGTTTTTCTTTTTAAGTGAGGAAACCGGTAATGTTTTTCTTACTTTCATTGTTTAAATTAGAGGTTTAACCCCAAATTTTTTCTATCAAAATTAAACTCGAGAAAAGTAAAATTCTATATACATTTTATAGCTTTTAAATATTTAGTTTCTCTTGAACATAGCGCCACCTACAGTTGACAAATGCAAACCATGTTGCTTCTGAAAAAATGAGTAAAGTGTAGCACAACAGCCAGCCAGCCACTCTAATATCACCCAAACTTTCCCTTTATACGTCATGTTATAATCACATGTAAACAGAAATGAAAGCAATATAATAACAGATTCCAACGGGAGATTAGATATGTAAAGCCTATCTTTTCATAGATAGGATTTTTTAAAAACCACACATCTTGACTTTCTTCTTTCCAATTGTTTTTCATTCTCTTTATTCTTCTTCAAGGCTATCCCTATCATTCTTCTAGTTATTATGATGAAAACAGCAACTTTTCCCTTCTTACCAGCCTTTAAACATGTTCAAATCCCTGACTAAAAGTCTCAAAACAACTTCTCCCAGTCTCAGAAAAAAAACCTTAGTGTTAAAATCACAGGTGTCTTTCCTTCCTATCCGCTTCACCAACAAGCTTCTGACAAGGCTAGCTATATTCAGAGTCCATTACTTCTCAATTTACAATAATATGGTTTTGGTCCCAGTTACAATGGTGACTAAAAGAGCTTTTGCAAAAGCTAAAAAAAAAATAAAAATCTCACATTGCCAGTTTTAATCCTGTCTCCTCATTCCTTATCCTAATTTAATGTTTTGTGGTCTGTAGTACTCTTGGTGATGATTTCCTTCTGAAAACCTCTCTTTCTGAACTTCTGTTATACCGTTTTTTCCTCCTTTTCCACATCTTTGATTACCTCCTTTTAATTTATTTTTTTCCTACTTAACGAGGAAGTTTTGTTTCCTAGAATTTTGTCCTCGACCTTTCTCTGCCTGCTCTGCACATTTTCCTAAGTAGTTTCATACATTCATTCTCATGGCTTCAAGTGGCTTCTGCACATACTGAGAATTCCCAAGTTGTAGTTCTTGTTATAATTTCCACCTATTTCTTTTTAAAATTATTTTTATTGATTTCAGAGAGAGAGAGGGAGAGGGAGAGGGAGAGGGAGAGGGAGACGGAGGGGGGGGGGGAGAGAGAGAGATAGAGAGATAGATAGATAGATAGATAGATAGATAGATAGATAGATAGAGAGAAACATTAATGATGAGAATCATTGGTTGGTTGCCTCTTATACTCTCCCCTCCCCCCACTGGGGATGGAGCCCACAACCCAGGCATGTGCCCAGAACCGAACCTAGGACCCTTCAGTCCGCAGGCCAACATTCTATTCACTGGATTTCAAACCAAGTAGGACTAGTTTCTACCTATTTCTGGTTGTATATTTCCAATGAGATATTCTGCAGCATCTCATATATCCAAAATGAACACTGGCCTGTTATTTTCAATCCAACTGTTGAATAAAACCTTGATAAGACACTAATTCTAACAAAGACTACCAATTCTGCCATACAAATATCTTGCTAATTATTTACATCTTGTCTATACTTACTGCCTTAATTTTGGTCCTCATAATTTCTTTCTTAGACTATAGCACTCAGATTTCCTACGTGATCTCATCTACATCAGAGCATCTTCATCTTAATCCATTCTCCATATAGTAAGTAATAATTCTCTTCCTAAATATAAATTCTAATGTTGTTACACTCCTGATTGAAATTGTTTTGTTTGTTTGTTTTATTTTTACAAAATAAGAGACCCACATCTAGCACTGGTATTCAAGATGATCATGACCTAGAACCACTACATCTTCAGTAATTCACCTGAGTATCTTGAAAACCTTTTTTTCAGAAAAGAATAAATATTTTACACTCTGGATCTTTTGTTATTCTTTTTCCTGGGATGTCCTACAGTGTTGCCTTAGATATTTTCTCTCTTGATCTCTACAGAATGCTGGGGAGCTTTTACTGGAAGCAATAAAGGTCTATCAAACTTCGCAGTTCCTCCGAATCTGTGCTGCAGAAAAACAGCTTAGAAATTTCATCTGCTTTGGAAGGCCAAGTGGAAACCCAGGAGCAGCCTAGAGGGAAGGAGCTGTGCATAAGGAATAGCTACATGTGCCTCTAGTCTTGCCTTGAACACATTAGTCTCAAGGTTTACTCCCTAAGCTGTGCTCATCACTATCAGAGAATACCCTTTGTGCCACACTTCCCTAGGAGAACAATTCTGAGACTGGCAATGCCTCCACTTCTGACAACCTATAAGGCATTTATGAAGTCAAATGAATCGAACCATATAAAGTTAGCTAACGTTAGAAGATGTTTTTAGTCAATAAAAAACATTATTAGCCAAGTATTTCTAGCCCAAGTTTCCTTGGCTGTAAACTGTTTCTAATATATACAATTCCATGTCTATGAAATTTCTAAATATCTTTTGCTTATTCCATTTCACCTTTCCAACCCACGTAGGCCTGGGCACCATGGAAATGAAGAGCAATATCTCCCAAGTCTGCTCAGAACTTGGTAGTATGGGCTGTGGAAGTTACAGGGTTTTTATATAGCAAACATGCCAATGTATATAATGCATATGAAAGCAAGTAGCATGTGAAGCGTACATACAATTTTTCATTCAAATGTAAAGAGTGCCTTTGGGTGTGAAGCAAATAATTTCTAACTATTTGTTTCAGTGATTATTTCTAACCTGAAATGTACTAGTTATGATTTTCAGTATCTCAGATACATAGCAATTAAGATGACCTTAGTAATTTTTAAAAAATATATTTTTATTGATTTTAGATAGGAAGGGAGAGGAAGAGAGAGATAGAAACATCAATGATGAGAGAGAATCATTGATCAGTTGCCTCATGCATGCCCCCTATTGGGTACTAAGCCCAAAACCCAGGCATATGACTTTGACCAAATTGAACCTGGGACCCTTTAGTCCAAAGGCTGACCCTCTACCCACTGAGCCAAACCAGCTAGGGTGACCTTAGCACTTTCATATACAGATTTAGAAGTCAGTTTCTCATTTGCAGTCATTTACTTGCTAATTTGTTACCTGAGGGAGGCAGGATTTGTAAAGGTGAAATGTTTTTCACACTCTGTTTATGTACTAATTCTTGGTAATTAATTGCTAACTGGTGGTGATCTGGTGCAGTTCCACTTGAATGTGTAGCCTGATGAAAAGGGGCAATAGTACTAGAGGTTGTATCTTGCATAGAAGATTGTATCTGCCAAGACAAAGTTAAATAAAATAACTTTCAGAGTTTTAACCACACACAAAATATAACTAAGAATATAGAAACATGAGGAAATAACATAATTTAATACTACCTTTGAATATGAAATTATTTAAGTCACACAAACTTGTAAGGTTTAATTATTCTATCTTATAAATGAGAAAACCAAGGTTTAGAAAGATTAAATATCGTGACCATCATATACATAGCTTATACTAAGTAGTTAGTCAAAGCCTAAAATCATAATTACTAGTACCCATAGACTTACATGTATACTATCAAACAGTGCTACTTATTTTTACATGCTTTCCTGTGATCTACTGAAAATAAAAACTTAACCTTTATATCAAATCTAGAGACAAATCATCTTTTACCCCTTTTTCTTTATTGAATTACAGATATAAAGACAGAGGTGGTTAAAATCACATGATGGTTGACCCTTACGACTATCAACAAATTCTGATTCAGTACTCAGTTAAAAAGCTGTATTATAATAGCTAGCTCTTAATGATTATGCTGTGAAAGGCACTATGCTAAGCCCTTATTCCACCTACTGTGTGCATATGGGAATACCAAGGCTGCCCTCTATATTTAGATTCACAAGACTAAGCCAAAAATTCTATAATTTGTTCTTTATTTGTTTGACTTGCAGTTATATTTTATTAGAAAAATGTAGCCTAATACTTTCTCTATTCAATCTTCTTTCATAAAAAATCTTTGAACATTGGACAAACTGAATAGAGTGACAAGTCTTCATGTAAATCAAGCAAACAACCAATTGCAAAGAAAGCTACTACTATCTAGTGAGTTATACATAATTTTAAAATTCTAAGCTAAAAATGGAGAATTAACTTACCTTTACTTTCTCTTTAGAAGGAGATCCATTCTGTTTCACTTCAGTAAATTTAGGTAGCATTTCTACAAAAGAAATGTTTGCAAGCTTAAAATTACTTCTAAATTACAATTATTTTCATATTACAAATAAACTGGTGAAATGCCTTAATTACAACCTCTTAAAGAGTTTCTTATACTCTCCAAGATTTTGCTCTCTTTGAATCTATCAAAATTTCTAAAGGGATATTTGCTTTTAAAAGGCACATTTCTTTCCCACATAATGGAATACATATCCACTTACAAATTTCAATTTGCATTATTTAAGCAAAGAGCTCAAATCAGTGATATTTTTAAAAAAAGAACAAGTCACAAAAGAGAGAAAGTTTTAACTAAACAAGCAGTAACAATTATACTAAAATCATCATTTACCAAGTAGCTATTAAGAGTTTAATTAAAATAAGAACTTACTGTAAGACAAGGGTATGTTATTTACCTGAAAGGATACAGTATTTTATTAAAAGGGAAACTATTTGATTTCATGGTAAAGTCTGCTCTGCTTGCTAAGCATTATAATGAAGGTCCCATCTGATTAGTACTCTAGTTACATCTAACTATTTGGCAGCCTCAACTATATGGCACCAAAGGGGTTTTATGATAACTCATTTAACTTTACAAATATCTTTACAGTTGACACTGACAGTAGAGTAGGTATAAAAAGAGATCTCTGACATGGTGCTTATAGGTTCCTCTTTATTTAAAACTAGAGGCCCAGTGTACGGATTTGTGCACAGGTGGGGTCCCTCAACCTGATCTGCAGACATTACCAAGGGGTCCTGGATTAAGAGAGGGAGCAGACCAGGCTGAGGGACCCCAATGGTGCATGACCAACTGGGGCTGGGGAGGGACTGTGGGAGGGCTCCAGGGCGTGTCCAGCCTGTCGCCCAGTCCTGATTGGCTGGACCTCAGCAGCAAGCTAACCTACTGGTCAGAGCATCTGCCCCCTGGTGGTCAGTGCACATCATAGCAACTGGTTGAACGGTGGAATAAATAGTCAGAGGGACAATTAGCGTATTAGGCATAGATAGATAGATAGATAGATAGATAGATAGACAGATTCTGGTGCTATTTTTCCCAATTGCAAGTCTAGGTCAGCGTGGTAAAGCTCCAAACTATAGTTAGTGCCTTGACCCTCTCTCTAGGCCAGCTTGCATAAGCAAGTGATCATTATTTGCTTCAGGCTCCAGGACACCAAGGGTGGTCAACACCAAATCTTATTCAAACTGAATACATTTAAATTTTTTTAAATTCTCACCTGAGAATATTGATTTTTAGAGAAAGCACAAAAGAGAGGGAAAGACAAAGAAAAACACTGATAACATGAGAGACACATCAACTGGTTGCCTCCTGCTTGAGCCCCAACCAGGGCCTTGGCCTGGGAGGAGCCTGCAACTGAGGTACATGCCCTTGACCAGAATCAAACCTGGGACTCTTCAGTCCACAGGATGGTGCTCTATCCACTGAGCCAAACCAGCTAGGGCTACATTTTAATTTTAATAATTATCTTCTGCCTCCTGAAATGTCATCAGTTTCCATTGGATATGCTACTATTCTTTCCTTTCCTAAAATGTTTGATGCTGGACATTGTTAAAATTGCTAAAGGTCACTCAATAGTGTGCTTTTCCCCCCTTAGTTATTGAAATAAAGTTTATTGAATGAACTGCAATTAAGCACAAAATAGGCTAAAATTGTAAAGAAATATGAACTTAAAATTAGCAGTTGCCTATATAAAAAGACTTATTAGTTAATAAACTCTCTTAGGGGAATAAAATGTACTCACAGCTTATGTTAGAAAAGTGTTGTGTAAATGAGTAACACCTATAATGGTCTATAGTCTACTTTAAAAGTTCAGTGGACAAAAGGAATATTACCAGGGAAGTTCACTGTCTGAAAAGCTCGAAGGCCTTCTCTTTGAGTGATGGGTACATTCTCTTTTGTTCTCCAAAAGCATAATCATAGTCTGATCTGGCCTCACTGACATAAGTGGCTGTGTTAGTGTTGAAAGACTGAGGCCAGCAATAGATGTTAACATATTGAAAGCCAAGCATATTTTTGAAAGAGTGTGGTGGGCCCTTGTAGTGTGGACACTGTGAATACTCTAGGCAACTGAGCAAAATCCACAAAGGAAACAGAAATAGCTTTATTTTTTACATAATCTATAAAAGGCCAATTGTGCTGCTCAAGCAAATCAAAAGGATTATAGGTGATTTATGATGCAGGGATGTTGTGAGTGTGTGTGTGTATAAGCAAGCAAAATCTTTCTCTTTCCAAGAAGGTATCTCTATATTCACTTAACACGAGACCTTCGATTTCCTCAACATGCAATCCCGTCGGGAAGGTTCTCTTTTTCCATGTGTCCCCAAACACGGGCAAGGCCTGAAGGATAGTGATGCAGTCAGGGCGGCCTGTGGCCCAGTGTTCACCCCTTTGGTTCTAACTGCCTTCTGGGACCTGGCCTGGTGTGTGGTTGCTGTTTATAGGACTGAAGTACTTTCTGTGTTTGAGTTGGCAAAAAAAATGTGCTTTAATTGAAAGGATTCAGGTATTTTTAATTATATGAACTCTATCAATGTCATTCTACTAAGTATCATTTAAGTGTTGGGGGTTAGGTGGGAGAAGGGAAGAAGATAGACTGCAAAGACCAAGGAAATAGATCCAGGTAGCTTTTACATTTTGTGGGCAAATTATGGTTTCACCTTTGAACAAAACCAGACTTCATCAATATAATTATAATATATGCACATCTATACATCTGTCTTAATTGTTCAAATATGTACCTAAACTACATTATTCTATGATATAAACTCTTAAGTATAATAAAAATATGACATACCATGTTAGTACTCTTCTAAAAATTCAAGGGTATCATCTTGGTTTTCTGACGTATAAAACTAAAGCTCTGAATTATACAAATTAGCACTTCGAAATCCAAAGGCACTAGCAAAAGGCATCAAAAAATTTCTATTTTAAAAAATCAAAGCCAGCCCTAGCCGGTTTGGCTCAGTGGATAGAGTGTTGGCTTGCAGACTCAAGGGTCCCAGGTTCGATTCCGGCCAAGGGCATGTACCTTAGTTGTGGGCACATCCCCAGTGAGGGGTGTGCAGGAGGCAGCTGATCGATGTTTCTCTCTCATCGATGTTTCTAACTTTCTATCCATCTCCCTTCCTCTCTGTGGAAAATCAATAAAATATATTTTAAAAAATCAAAGCCAGGCTTACTCTTCTTTGAGTAGACTTGTACCCCTTTCTCAGGTGTATACCTTTGTTTCCTCTATCCTAAATTCTAAGAGTTCCAACAAGGTTTGCAACCAGGGGAGCAGTGAGCAGCAGCAGCTCATCCTAGGCTTCTCCTCCTCTCCCCCCATCCTGTACCCAAGGGCCCTTTTTTTGCCTTATTATCTTGAGCTTCAATAAACTTACTTTTACTTTGACTTCCCAGAAACACACTAAAACTGTATATTTCTGGCCTTTGCAATGAAAAGACAAAATACATATTTTCACTCTCAAGCTTAAGAATACATTTTAATTAGCAAAGAAGCCCTAATAGGTCTTGTGAACATAAATGAAACAGGGACAACAACATGCATACCTATCTTTATAAGGATCAAATTAGATAATATATGTAAAATTACTAAACATATCCTAACATAAATGTTAGGTAATGTGTTCTGTTTTCACATCTCCCCAAAAACCTCAATATGAAAGTTTGATTGGAAAGTTTTCATTTTAAATAAGGCAAAAAAAAAATTACAGAAAAAACTAGAGCTGGATAAAGGGTTTAATACTCCTCACTATTAATCACAGAGATAAATGCCCCAGAGTTACCAAATATTGTCAGCAAGACTTAAAACTTGGTAAGTTGATATGAATATCCTATATAATAAAAGCCTAATATGCTAACTGTCCAGCTGACCAGTTGGCCATTCAGCCAATCAAAGTGTAATATGCTAAGGCCCCTCAACTGCTCACTACCCAAGGGCAGTGCACTGACCACCAAGGGCAGATGCTCCAACCAGTAGGTTAGTTCACTGCTGGGATCCGGCCAATTGGAACTGAGCAAGATGGGCCAGACACGCCTTGGAGCCCTCCCAGAGTCTCTCCCCAGCTGGCCCACCTCCCACATCTCTCCTTGGCTCCGATTGTACACTAGAGGTTCCTTGGCCTGGCCTACACCCTCTCACAATCCAGGACCCCTGGGGGCATGTCAGAGAGCCGGTTTCAGCCCGACCCCACAGGCCAGGCGAATTCACGCACTGGGTCTCTAGTAATACCATAATGAAAAACAAGAACATAATGCTATATTCAGAAAAAAATTACTGAAGGTTTATTAGAAAAACAAATTACACTTATGTCACATGACAGGGATAGAGAAGTGATTGGAAATAACTACCTGCTCCTACTACCTTATTTTATAGGAAAGAAGGCATGTCCAGAGATGTTAAATGATTTACCCAAGCTTATCACCTAAGCCATGTTCTATTGATAAAAATCAAGCAATTTGTTTTGAACCAAAAACACTTGCTCCTTTAAAGAATGTTTTGGCAATTTTCATCTAATTATTTGGAAGTTATTTTAATATAGAACAACAAACTGATTATAAATTGCCATTCCTTGTACCAAGGTAATTTTAACTAGAATTAGAAATTGGAAACAAAACAAAAAAAACCTACATTGATAGTTACAAACATGGCAGCACATTAAAGTCACCTGGGTTACTTTTAATACTGCATATACCTGGCTCCACTCTCCATTCAATTCAGATTTGGGCACTTTTCAAAGTTCTACATGTGTTTATAATGTCTGGCCAAGTTCAGTGGATAGAGCTTTGGCCTGTGGACTAAAGGGTCCAGGGTTTGATTCCGGTCAAGGGCACATGCCCAGGTTGCAGGCTCGATCCCCATCAGGGGGCATTTTTGAGGCAGCCAATCAATGATTCTCTCTAATCATTGATGTATCTATCTCTTTCTCTCCCTCTCCCTAACTCTATGAAATCAATAAAAATGTATTTAAAAAATACATTATTAGTGTATGGCCAAGGATGAGGAACACTATTCTACAAAGCCTGCTTATTTAAGAAGGTCCAGTTTGAATAGAAAAATTTAAAATACACAAGTCAAAATGTATCACTATTTATAAGACTCAAGGATCAAGTATGGAATTCAATAAATGAAATTTTTTTATTAAGTCTCAATCCTTGAATTTATCCTTTTGATACTTTGTAAACATCTTGATGAGAACCTGATATTTGTCTTAAAAATTTAAATGATAAACTCTAACCATTTCTCTTAAACTCTCTACTTGAATGGTAAAGATTAGGCCAAAGCTGTCATTTTGTACTTCCTACATTTCCTAACCCATCCTCCTAAAAAGGTAGAACAAAATCTATACTTGAATGTTTGCCCTTGTTCCCTTGTGTGAAGAAAAATCACATCCTTGCCAATTCTATAGAAGACCTAGGCTGTACTACCAGAGAATTTTTATTTTTCTTTCTTTTATTTTCTCACTCACAAACACAAGTTATTTTAAAAACAATTGTTAAAAAACTTAATTCTCTGAACATCACACCAAAATTTATGATTCTCTCTCATTATTGATGTTTCTATCTCTCCCTCATCTCTCCTCTCTAAAATCAATAAAAATATATTTTAAAAAAACAACATATAAAAGCAAAAAATCCTGAAGATGATGTATTCACTTTGTCTTAATCAGGTAAAGAATTGATACTGTAACCTTCAGGTTTCTTTGTGTATAACTGTTTAGCAATTGGAATTATAAGCATTCCTGTACATTATTCTATTTCATTCTAATCAAGTAACTGTGGTTGCATTTAGAACATTTCCTGAGGTTATTTCCTTTTAGGCATAATTCAAAAGCACTATTACCACTGAGCTGTGTCATTTGATTGTTTCCCAGTAATATTATCAGCCACAAGATTAGATCTAGTAATTATATTCCTCCTTATATCACTCAAGATAGCTAAGGTTGTTGGAGCATTAGAAAATTCTCAATAGCTTATATGAGCATACTAGTACAGCCTCACTTACATAGGAATATATATCTGGAATTCATTTATTGTCAAGCTTCATTTACATCTTTGATCTGACACTTAGGGAGATTTTGAGATTATGAAAAATAAAAAGGTCTTATATTTATAACAATGTTCAATAAATTTTCATCACATATCTGCACATGACAATTTGCACATGCTGATAAGAAGTTTGCAGTTTAAGTACCACTATCCCACAGATTTTTCATTAGTTTTTTAAAAAATTTGGGATTTCATTACTATTCAATCTTAGAACTGAATTAATATCTTGTTTGCAATGATAATTTTTTAAATAAAATTTTCCTTGGAAATCACTGCTCTGCCATTAATTTAACCTACTTAACAAAGCAGGATTAAGAATTTAGTTCCTGATTTTCAAAAGTGCATAAAATAATATCTGAGAATACATAGAAATATTTAAGTAATGTAAAATAAACAGCTCTAACACTGTTTACAACACTTAAATGTTCATAGATGTTACCTTAAAACATATTGGCACTCCAAACAGAATGATCTATATATATAAAAGCCTAAACGACCATTTGAGCGGCTGACCATTTGTTATGATGCACACTGACCATCAGGGGAAGATGCTCAATGCAGGAGCTGCCCCTAGTGGTCAGTGTACTCCCTCCATTGGAGGACAGCTCAGCTGACCAACAGGTGCCAGACACTGGGCTCATGGCTGGTGAGAACTGCTGCAGGTGGTACGATCCTCTCCTGTGGACACTCCCCTCGTGCGCCCCTTCCCCATAGACTGGGACCAGGATTGGGACTGGAATTGAGACTGACTGGGCGCTAACCTGCAGCTGCTTCCTGGTCATGGGAGTGCCGGTATCGCCCTAGGATGGGTGCGTGGAGAACGCAGTGGAGTGTCAGCGAGCCTACCAGGTGGCAACAGGTACAAAGGGGTCAGGATGAGCAGGAGCAGCGCAGTGCACTACTGCCTGCAGCTTTGTGCACTATTACAACTCTCGGGGGATGTTGGACTGCCAGTTTCCACCCGATCCCGCAGGCCAGGCCAAGGGACCCCATTGGTGCATGAATCCATGCACCAGGCCTCTAGTATTGTAATAAAGGTGCCAACTCATAATACAGGATAGCTATAAGAACCTTGAGTGTCAGTAACATTAAAAATTCAATTCAGAGGCTTGTCTCTGATGAACAAGTTTTAAGAAGTTGTGACTTGATTAAGAAAACTGCATGAACTCAAGTTGCTATAAAAATCCAGGACAGGTATTAAAAAAAAGATTAATAAAAAATTCATAAAGATCAATATATTTTTGTCAGAAAATAATTTCTTACAGCTTTCAGAAAAGTTTCCTCTAATACATTTTTGAGTGAAATGAAATTGTATTCATATCTCCTATCATGAATATCAAAGGCCTTCTTAACTAGAGTGTTGGGAAGATATTCATACCACCGCTCTAATTTTCTACATAAACTTTCTCTTATTATTTTGGGGGAAAACTACAAAATCTTATATGTATTTTCAGTTAATTTTTACTCATGTTAATGAAGTTTTTGCTCATATGCCTCATTTTCAAAAATTACATATTTTTTCAGTGAATAGACCTATTTTCTCCCACCTTTAAACTCAGACTTGGAATTTGTTTACTCCCTGAAAATGTCATGTGCATAATTAAGAATGGTAGATGAGTAACTTATTTTATAATAGGTATTGTCATTGATAACTGATGATTACTTTTCATAATTTACAATCCATTTATATTTTTTATTGCTCTCAGAAGTAAAAATGTTCTTAGCTTATACACTAGAAATTAGGAGTCTTACAGTATTTTAATGGACACAACAGAAGTTAATATGTAGGACAAATGGTCTTATTGCTTTCATTTACGAATTTATTAAGCAAAAATATAATTGTTTTTCAATGAAATACAGTCTGAATATTCATAAAATATAAATTTCAAAAGTAAATGATAACCCATACTATCATGTTAAAAGACAGACTGATTTTTGTGTCACAAACCTATATCTACTCTATAAAAGCGAAATATTAAAATTAACCATTTCTCCGAGACGGGTAAGCCACGCCCACCAGCCAATCAGAGCGGCTGTATGCAAATTAGCCCAGCCAACATGGAGGCCGCCACTCACGGACCTGAGTAAAGGGCAGTTTCCATTGTGGTAGGAGCGAAAGTGAAGCTGCTCTCGCTCCACTTAAACTGCCTCTAGCGAAACACAGATTTGAAACATTTGAAACAATGTAAGAATCATAGAATCCTCCGGAGCTGAAGGAAAGAGCAGCTCCGGCCTAACCAGTAAAAGTAACAATTGTTTCATTATAGACGCTGCCAGGTGAAGCAGAGGAGGCTTCCTTAGTTAGAAGGCCGCCTTAAAGGAACAGTGTATCAATTATAGAAGATAACCCCAGGCCTTCAAGGAACAGCATCAATTATAGGAGATAAATCACAGAAACCTGCGTCCAGCCAGCCTTGCTGGGACGTTGGGTCAATGGGAGCTGTGGGCAGCCTTAAAGCCCCTCACCCAGGCTGGTCAGGCACGC
>PVJC01011983.1:0-40479 GCA_004026665.1 Murina feae | reverse complement strand
AGCTGAGCTGAGGGGCGCAGCTTCACTTTCGCTGCTGCCGCAATGGAAAGGGCTGTTTACTCAGGTCCGTGAGTGGCGGCCGCCATGTTGGCTGGGCTAATTTGCATACAGCCGCTCTGATTGGCTGGTGGGCGTGGCTTACCCTGTCTCGGAGAAACGGTTAATTTTAATATTTCGCTTTTATTAGTTTAGATGTTTTCTTTCCCCCCAGTTGACCTCTCCCTGGCCACTCCCACCCCCTCGCACATTTCTGTGCTTCATCTGGGGCCCATCTCAAGTGAACGAGGGGGTGTGAGGGCTCTGGAGCTGGGGCTGAGTCCTGTGATCAGATCCCTGTGTTCCAGGGGAGGCCCCAGAAGAGATTGGAGCCCTCGTCTGCACATGGCAGGAGCTTTGCTTGGCAAAGGAGTGGCTTCAGTAGGATGTTGAGATGCTGTTTTCCCAGGACTCTGATGGCTTGTTTTCTCATCAGTTACCCTGTGGATTGTGTAAAGAGGTTGGAGGAGAAAAGTCCCCCCAGGTTGGCAGGATCTCTGGTTGATTGTACACAGCGTGGTGCGTGGAAGTTAAACACACATCTGTTTTGGGATAGGACTTTCAGGATTTGGTGCTGTTAGTGTTATTACAAATGTGACATTATATTGGGCAGGAGGAGGTGAGGGCGGCCTGAAGGAGTGTGTGTGTACATTGTGTGGTGAAGTAAGTATGTTTTTTGTCACTGAAAGGAAGGAAATAAGTCTTTCTTGAGCACAGATACTTGCCTGGGTCTGTGCTTAGCCTTCAGACTTTCCTGTCGTATTGTCTCATTCAGTCTCATTGGATTCTGCATTTTGAGTATGTGAAGCCAAGGCTTACAAGGATCAATAATTTGCTGGACTAGTTGCCTGGGAGATTTTAGGGGAAAGTAGGTGGGCAGCTGAAAACATCAAGGAACACACTGCATTGGCCACCAGGGCAGCAGTTACCCTCGGCAAGGACATTCCTGGAAGTGCTCTGCTGAAGAAATAGTATTGCGATTAGGGCCTTCCCACAATACCACTGCCAGGGACAAACAAAGCAGGTTTGGTTACTAGGACTTTCTCCTTTTAGAAGCAAGCCTGGGGCTCACCACCTGCTCGAGGCCTCTGACTGTTAGAGTGAAAGAACAAGGTAGATAAGGCTGGCTCTTACCTGGCTTCTTGCTGAGAAGAGGCGCTTTAGCTCCACCAGACTGAGTTCCCTAAGGCACCAGCCATGTCTTTGTATCTTCAGTGCTGAACACAGAACTAGGTTTTTGTTGACGGAAGCAGAAAAACATGAAGAGTCCAAGGGGAAAAATATGAATTATAACGTTGAAAAGTGCCTTGCCCTTTTCCAGAAGGATTTGACATCATCACCAGAAATTGTCCTTTAGATTCATTGAGAGCTTGATCACAAGCAGGTGATGGGCAAAGAGGGTGGAGAAGATAGGCATCAATAAATACCTTGGTTACTATTACTCTTGGCTACCTTGGGGGTGTAGTAGAAAATAGGTTTCTGGTCCTACTCTTATACTTTCTTTCCTCCTCCAGAAGCTTATGAAAAAGCACAGCAGTGGTGTTAGAGATGAGGGGGAATCCACACTAAGTGCAAGTAAGTCCCTTGTAAAATTCAAAAGAACTCCGTTCAAATCCCTTTTCACAGATCACCATATACCTCCTAGCGGGTGGGCACAGTGTGCTGAAGATCTGTGGTTCCCAAAAGGGTACAGGACAAATCCCACAGCCCCGGCCTCCCAGGGACTTCACCTCCATAAATTCATTCACCATCAGCTAATGTCACATGACAAGCTACCTCAGTACTTAGTGGCATGGAGCAGCAAGTTTTTATTGATGTTCATAGCTCTGCAGGTCAGTTGGGTGGTTCTTTGGATCTCAGATGGGTTCATTTATGTGACCTGGGGTTAGTCTGCTGGCCTTAGCTGGGCCTTCTCACATGCCTGGTGTGTTGGCTGGCTGAGCTTGGTCTTAGATAGTGATAGCTGGGCTTCCTTCTACAGGGTCTGCCCTCATGCAGCTGGCTACTCCAGGTTAGTTATGTGGCTCTCAGAGGGTAAGCAGAAGCATGCAGGGAATGCCTTTTGAGGCCTGGGTTCAGAACTGACATACTGTGACTTCTGCTGCATTTTATCAGACAAAGCAAGGTGTGCGACAAAGCTGGATTCAAGGGTAAAGAGAGTGGTTCTTGATGGGAGTTGCTACAGTCTCATTGCAAGAGCTGTGGACCCAGGGAGACCATTAATTGAGGCCATTAATGTAGTCAGTGTACCACATCCATTATTTTACTCAACTGATAATCTTCCTTGTGACCCCTTAAGCCATCTTTTATCCTCTTGTTCCATTCTTTATTAACTAGAATTTAGGAAAGACTGTACCATTTACCATGCATAGTCTGAGGAAGCCACCAAGATAAGACTTGCCTTGCATAAGTTCATAACCCCTGCGGTGGGGAGATGGACACAAAGGTGGCCAAGAATGAGAGAACTGGAGTAAGGCCAGAGAAGTTTGTGTGCAGAGTGGGCTGTGAACCCAAAGGAAGGAGTGAACCAAGTCTGTGGGTTGGATCAGAGCTGAAGGCAGAACTAAGTCACCCAGGATCTGGAGCAGGAAATGGATGAAGAACAGGGAGAGAAGTGTGTACAGAAGATGAAGTGTGAGGAGCAAAAGGACCAGGTACTTATTTGTTCTGCATGCTTGGTTAATGTGGGTGGGATGGCAGGTGGTAGGGTGGGAAAGCCTGCAGTGCGGGTTCCAGGGCTAAGACTTCGTTAATGGCCAAAGGCAGTTTTGTCCTTTCCAGTCCAGGGCCTCAAGCACTTGAAGGAACAGACAGTGTGATTACTGCACCCAGATGCCTTTTCCTCAGCAAAAGCAGGAAGACAGGGATGTGTGGTTGTGTGGATTCCAAACTGTGTGTCGAGGTGCTCTGGGGTGCCACAGGAAAGTCACAAGGATGCCGTGGGATATAACATTTTGAAAAAACCCAGCACAATCTGCCAGACACCACTTACCTACTACTATTAAGCTGTTGGGACCTGATTATAGTTGACCCTTGCACAACACAGGGGTTAGAAAGGCATCGATCTTCTTACACAGTCAGAAATTTGTATGTAACTTTTTACTCCCCCAAAACTTAATTACTAATAGGTGCTGTTGACTGGATGTCTTACTGATGACATAAACATTAACACATATCTTGCATATTATATATTATATTTTTACCATAAAGTCAGCTAAAGAAAAGAAAATGTTATTAAGATCATAAATAAGAGAAAATGCACTTACAACATTTATTGAAAACATTCGCAAATAAGTGGAACCACACAGTTCAAACCCATGTTGTTCAAGGGCCCATTGTCCTTAGTCACTGGAGCTTGTGTCAGCTATTTCTTTTGGGCTACAGGTACCGTGAAAAACTACTGAATCACCTGTGGTCAAGCTGTTGACAGTACTGGCTCTGAATCTTGCCCCTGCCTGTTATTAGAGGTGACTTCGGGCAAGTGAATTATTGTCTCCGAGCTCATCTATAAAGTGGAGATGTGCCTCCCTCCCTAGGGGTACCTAGAGGAATAAATGAGTTTGTAAAAGGAAAGGGTTTTAAATGAGCCTGGCACGGCATAAACACTAATACTGGACGCTCTTTCTAACCATTGTTAATTTAGCAATGCCACCATCACTGGCTGTTGCTGGGTCAGTTATCTTTCTGTCGCAAAAGCCCAGCACAGGTCCCCCTGCTAGGAAAGTTTAGGAGCCTTTGAGTGGCAAATAGGACTTCATATTCTGCGTAAAATTTCAGGCGGAAATGGATACCACTGTATATCTTTATGCTCATCCATAAAATCCTGGTTTTCTGCCAGCCGCTCATTTCAGAAACACAGCTCTGTTTTCAAAGTGATGTGTTCAGGCTCATTCATTCATATTTTGTCTCTTTCCTGTGTATCATTATTCCCCCCACCCAAGTGAAATAACCTGTCTCTACAACAATGGCCCAGATGAAAGGAACATAAGTCGGTGTGTCTGCCTTGTCATTTCTGGCATTAATGGAAAGGAATGGAACAGCCTGATTGTGTGTGTGTGGTTTGTGTGATGCGTGATGCTCTCCTTTAGTCCAGTCTGATTGCTCCCCCTTTGCCCAGGGAACTTTTTGTCTCCATCTCCAGAAACATCACTGTGCCTGCTCTTTCTCTTTCTTTGACTTATAACTGGGTTCTGGCTGTGTTCTCATTTCCCATTCTGATCATGTTCTTTTCAGATTCTGCCAAATCTCTCTTGCATTTGTTTTTCACCTCAGCACTCTATTCTGTCAGCAGTTCAGGGAGCCCTTTCCAAGCTAATTTTTCTCCATTTGCTTTTTAATTAGTTTTCCCCTCCTGCTTCTTGCCTCCACCCCTTCGCCTTCCTATCCTTCTGTGGGTAACTAGTACAGGTCCCATGATTTCTTGTGTGCTTTTAAGAAAATATGGGCTGGAGCAACACCAATCACATTGTTTCCAGGATTGTGACTTTGAAATTTTCTGATTTATTCGTTTGTGGTCTTGCTCTATAATGTGATCTGTGGTAAGTTTCCAGAGGCAGGGACTAAATAAGCATCTTACATAAAATACTAGGGGCCTGACACAAAAATTTATGCACTCGGGGGGTGGGGGGGGCGTCCCTTAGCCCTGCCTGTGCCCTCTCGCAGTCTGGGATCCCTCAGGGGATGTCCACTTGCTGGCGTGCCTGGCCAGCCTGGGTGAGGGGCTGATGGCTGTTTGCAGGCTGGCCAAGCACCCCCAGTGGGGACCCTCACCCCATGGGGGTGTGGCCATCCTGGGTGAGGGCTGAGGGCTGTTTTCAGGCTGGCCACAGACCCTTCAGGGTTCGGGTTCCTACTGTGGTTCCTGGCCAGCCTGGGTGAGGGCCTAATGGCTATTTGCAGTGAGCCTGGCTGGAATTTATTTAACTTCTAAAGTTGAAACTTTGTTGCTTTAACTGGAGCCCTGGTCAGGTTGCCCCTACAACCCAGGTTCCCAGCACTTCCTTGAGCCAAAGGCTGGAAGCAGGTCTCTGGGGTTTATCTTCTATAATTGATACTTTGTTGTGGAAACTTTGTTGCCACAACCGGCCTAGGCAGACAAGAACCTTAGCTTCCTGCATTGCCAGGGCAAGCCTCCTGCTTGTTCCAGCTCTGTGGTTGCTGGCCGCCATCTTGGCTGGGTTAATTTGCATACAGCCACTCTGATTGGCTGGTGGATGTGGCTTTGCGGGTGGGCGTGGCTCAGGGGTCTCAGAGTGATGGTTAATTTGCATATTACTCTTTTATTAGATTAGATTTGTTGGAAATGATTCATATTTGATTAATAAAGTGCTCTAAGTGTTAACCTGTGTCTTTAAAGTAAATCTTCTAAAAGACAGGGAGCAAGCTTCCTTTTTGTAGATTCAGACTCAGTCTGTGAAACCCCTGAAATGTTAAATAAACCTTTGATGTCTATATTTTTGAGGTAAGGGTGTTCATAGCTGTGATCAGATTCCTATAGGAGTGTATGGCCCTGTGTATTAGGACCCCCTGCCTGGCTTATTTAGAAGCCTAAAGAGATTTCAAGTTACAGTGTGTGATCTGGAAGGGGAGGACAGAGGCTGAGGAGCACACAGAATCCTGTTTTAAGTGAGGATAAGGCCCTTACTCTAGGTACCTGGAGGCACAGAAGGCCAGGTATCCATAACTATGATATCTAAGCAGCAGTGCTAATAAAGAAGCCTGAGATTTGTTTTGACAGTTCTCCCCCGTACTAATTCTTACCTCTTAGAGGTCTAATGGAATAAAAGGAAAAGGTGGCTGACAGGAATTCCAGTCTCAAGTACACCACATTAAGTTCTGTCCTCTGGCAGGTTAGCTCAGTGCCTGAGAGCATGCTGTAGGCTTCAGAGAACAAAGGCATTATGGGTCCCCTCTGGAGCGCCTAGATCCTTGCTCCTCAAAGTGGGGTCCCAAACTGGCAGCACCAGGCACACTTTGGAGCTAATTAGAGATGCAGACTCTCCAGGCCCACCACAGAACCACGCTCCCAGGTGACAGGCTGAGGAAATGTTCAAGGAGCCAGTTCTAGGCACTGCCTGTTTCATGGGCAGCAGCCCAATCTCTCACAGGTGCTGTGTCATGGCCATGGCTCCAAGGGTTTAGATGAGTGCTGATTGCTTGTTATTTTTATGATAAATTGTAACACCAAGTGACTTAGATGTAGGTCTGTATGCCTGTATGTGATTTGGTCTAGTACCTTTTTGTGGGTCTTTACAGGCAGATGTATAGATCAGAAAATAATCCTTGACTGTCTTCTTAAGGCCTGGGGATGGCAAGATATTATCGTGCCTACTCCGTGCAATAACCATAGAAAGCATTAGGGTGGGACTCAAACAGTACGACACTGTTTTTTTGTTTTTTTTTTGAGAAGTCTGGTTTGGGGAGATGAACATATAAAAGGGTAATTCATCTCATACTATGTCTTGCGATAGCTTAAGGGACCAGAGAAAAGAGTGGGCAGTCTTTACCCTACTGCTGAGGTATCACTGACTGTATATATTGATAGGTGGACAATACGATAAAGACAGTTTCAGAGCTTTACCAGACTTACACTGTCCTCAGGGAGAGCCCCAGATTCCTCTTCCGAGTGTGAATGGATAGCACCTTTCGTGTTTTCAAGTAAGTAGTTTCCACAGTGATTTATTAGTTCCCTGTCTGCTCGTGTGTAGCCAGGAGAGAATGTGTGCTGTGGGGCCTTGTTCTGCTGCTCTGCCCTGTGGCTGAGAACCCTTGCTTCCCATTAAGTGGGATGACGTCCTTCTATGACTTTTTGTTTTTGTGACCTCAGATTGAAGGCAGGTTATGTTTAAAGTTACTGCTTTTCTTTCAGAATTGCCTCACCGAAGCATGGTCACTGATCCCTGTAGCAGAATTAATCCCATTTGAAGGTTTAGAAGGTGGATTTTTGGCTCTCTTGATGAAAGATTCTTAAGAGGTTTGTAGAACAAGGAAGCAATGACCTTGGAATATTTGTACTTTTTAATGCTGTCAAACAGAATCTGCCTGGGAAACCAAATAATGTTTGCAATTAGCCTGTTGCCTTTTTTTTTTAATTAGAGGCCCAGTGCATGAATTCATGCACTTTGAAAGGAACTGTGGGCCAAGGGGCTGCAGTAGGCACAGGGGCGGGTCTCGGGCCATCCTCTGGGCCCCTAGCCAGCTCCTCCCACTGTGGCCCCCAGTTCCCTATCTGCCAGCAGCCCCACTTTTGCCACCACCGCTCCCACATGCTGACAGCTCCGGCCGCGATCGCACCCGCTGATGGCATGGAGTGATTGGGGCCAGTGCCAGCATTTGGTGTGAGAGGGTGTGAGTGGGGCTGGTGCTGTCAGCGGGTGCAAGCGTGGCTGCTGCCCTGATCACCCCTCAGGAGCAGGGGGAGGTGGAGAAGCCCTCAGTGGCCCTCAGGGCTGGCAGCAGCCACTACACCCGCTGACGGTGCCGAGCAATAAGAGCCGGCACTGGGCACCAGCAGCAGTGGGTACGAATGGCAGCTCTGGCACTGCTAGCCAGTGTAAGCGGGGCTGGCACTGGCAGCAGGTGCAAGCACTGGGCAGGACCACGGCACACAGGAGCAATGAATTTTCAATAACTAGGTGACTGGAACTCTGCCTTGGTCTGGCACCCCCACTCACCTGCTCCACCATCCCACCAAGGCCAACACCTGCCATATTTCTGCAATGCCCCCTAGTGGTTAGCACAGGTCATAGCAACCGGTTGTTCTACCCGGTCGATCTATTTGCATATTAGCCTTTTATTATATAGGATTAGAAGCTCTTTTTCTATACTCTGATTTGTGTTTCCACACTCTTTGCTTTGAAGTCAAATAAACTTGGAATTGAATTTTCTAACCACATACTAGCTGGGTAAGCTTTACAAGTGCAGTTAGCTAATTCTCTGAATCTCATGTGTGAAGTAGGGAGCAAATATTTCAGAACGAACTGACATGTGGTACACAGAGGATCTGGTAGAGTTCATGCCATCATCTTTTTGATACTGAGTACCTGGTACCTATCAGGCACAGTTGCTGGGAACTATGTACTAGGTACATGTTGAAATATGCAATATGAAAACATTAGACAAGACCTGTCCTCATTAGAGTGTATAATCTTTTAATATTTGACTGGATTAAAATGCTAGGTAGGTAACCCAGATACATAAAGCAGCCTGCATGGGTTCCCTGCAAAATCGGAGAGCCATGCCCGATACTCCATTCCTGCCAAGGTCCCCTCACAGGAAAGGGTACAATGTTACCAGATGGTCCCATTTTTTCAGAAGGTACTAGAAACTCAGATTTTTATGTGAAATCTCCCTGTTTTTCAAATGTTGGTAACCAATTAAAAATCAATCTTCCTGACCCGATTTCTAGTATGGCTTCAAATAATAATAAGGGTGTATCCTTACCAACAGATCTAATTTGATGTTCTACTCTCTCTGGCCCATCCCTTCACCACAATGCAGGGCCCCGATTAGGCACCCTTCTTCTATCCACCCACAGGACACATCTCTGGGGTCTACATCCCAGGCCTTGCCAACTCTCTTCCTTGAGAAGTGTGGGCCACAACAGTGAGAAACGTGGCCACTTATCTCTGAAATAAAACAGTTTCAAGGGTACATACTGCATTGGATTTAGACTTTTTATAGCTCTGGGTTTAGACTTTTTATTACCCTGTTCTAATTGCTGCTTCCCCTTGAACCTAAAAATGAAGATCTGAAGTAGTGTGTTTTCGAGCCTAGCTATTCTTGGCGGGGCCTGCATTTATATCCATCCTACACAGGGTTCTGTATTTATGAGCACTCAAGTTCTGAACTACAAATTTTGACTAAAACAAAAAGTAGTACCTCTCAAAGGCTATTGGTGCCAACCTCTTTGTTAGCATTGCCTTTTTTTTAGCTGACCTCTAACATACCTGCTTACCACTGAATTGCATCTTCTGGTTACGGGGGTGAACTTGGCAGGGAAGGCTTCCTTGTGGAGAAAAGGTCCTTGGTTTCCTCCAGCATTGGTTGCCAACCTTTTGGACCTCACAGACCACCAGTGGTCCATGGACCACTGTTTGACGACCGCTGCTCCAAAGATTTCCTTAAACCAGTGGTCACCAGCCTTCAGACCAGTTGGCAACTGCTGTCCTTGTTAACTGTCACTTTCCTCAGACTTTCCTGTGGCCTCAGACTGTTCTGGTTCATGATGGGTGGGAGTTGTTATCTTCAGCCACTTTCATGTGCTTTGTAGTGGCAGCGGCTGGTGCTAATGGCTTGTCTTGTCGATGGCTGTGGAACATGACAAGTGGGAATGAACCACGTTTCTTTTAACTAGACTATGGCCCAAGTAACAGCTTTTCACTCACCTGACAGCCATTACAGAAGCAAAACACAGTCTGGTTTAAAGGCTCAAGGCAGGGAAGAATTGATCCAGAAAATAACAGACTCATGGTAGTGATTTCCAAGTGAAAATATTAGCATAAAATTGGAAGGACGTATACTGAGTGAGTAAGCAGAATGGCACAGAATTCATGTGGGGTTTATCAGAGCAGTATTACCTGTTGTCACAATGTAAGGTTTTTTGTGATGAGTGTGTGTGTGTGTGTGTGTGTGTGTGTGTGCATGCATGTTAGGAGGTCAGGAAAAGAACCAGGAGTAGAGTGGAAGGTAAGAAGGGTATTCCTTTGAAGGGAAAGGTGGGAAAGGTGATAAATGACAGGAAAGAGAAGAATTTTTCACATTATACTTGTATAAATACTCAGGGTCAACCTCTGGCAAATTACAGAGTAAGAAAAGCCCCAATTAGAATCATTGTTTTCACTTTTTTAAAATAATTTTTTTATTTTTCAATTGCAGTTGATATACAATATTATGGTAGTTTCAGGTATACAATCCAGTGATTAGACATTATATAAGTTACTAAGTTATCACCCTGATAAACCTCATATCAATCTGACACCATACATAGTTACTACAGTATTATTGACTATATTCCCTATGCTATACTTAACAACCTGATGACTGTTCTGTAACTACCAATTTGCACTTTTTAACCCCTTCTTCTTTTTCACCCAGCCCTCCAATCCCCCTCTTATCTTAAAGAAGACCCTTTAACATTTCTTCTAATAGTGATTTGTTGCTGATAATCTCCTTTAGCTTTTTCTTGTCTGGGAAGCTCTTTATCTGACCTTTGATTCTAAATGCTAACTTTGCTGGGTAAAGTAATCTTGGTTGTAGGTTCTTTCTTTTTCATCACTTTTAATATTTCTTGCCAATCCCTTCTGGCTTACAAAGTTTCTGTTGACAAATCAGTTGACAGTTTTGTGGGAGCTCTCTTGTAGGCAACCAAATGCTTTTCTCTCACTGATCTTAAGATTCTCTTTTTGTCCTTAATCTTTGGCATTTTAAGTATGTCTTGATGTGGGCCTCTTTGGGTTCATCTTTTTGGGGGCTCTCTGTGCTTCCTGGACTTGTATGTCTATTTCCTTTACCAAGTTAGGGAAGTTTTTTTTATCACTATTTTTTCACATAGGTTTTTAATTCCTTGCTCTCCATTCCTTTTGGTAATCTCATGATGCAAACATTGGTACACTTAAAGTTGTCCCAGAGGCTCCTTATACAGTCCTCATTTTTTAATTCTTTTGATTAGGTGTTTTCTGTTTCCTTTCTTCTAAATCCTGATTTAATCCTCTGCTTCATCTACTCCATTGTTGATTCTCATGTAATATATTCATTTCTGACTGGTTTTTTTTATGTTTCCTTTATCCCTCTGTTGAAGCTCTCACTAAGTTCATCGAGCACCCTTATAACCATTGTTTTGGACTCTGCATGTAGTAGATTGCTTATGTCCATTTTGTTTAGTTCTTTCTCTTGAGTTTGTTCTGTACTTTCTTTTGGGACACATTTCTTTGTCTCCTCATTTTGGCAGCCTTCCTGTGTTTTTTTCTATGAATTAGGTAGAGCTGCTACATCTTCTAGGCTTGGTACAATGGCCTTATATAGTATGTGTCCTGCAGAGTACAGTGGCACAGCCTCCCTGACCACCCCAGCTGGGCACTCGAGGTGTGCCTCCTGTGTGGGTTGTGTATATCCTCCTGTTATAGTTGATCTTTGATTTCTGTTGGCACCTCGATGGGAGGGATTTACCCCCAGGTCAATTGGCTACAAGGACTTGCTATGACCACTATGGAGGATCACCCAATGGAGTAGGACTTGTTTCAACAGGACTCTGGTGTTGGCTGAGTTTGTCTCTTCAGTGTGTTCCTTGTGGAAGAGGTTGGGTGGTGGTGGTTCAACATGGTCTGAAGCCATCCACTGGGTGTGCTGGCTTTGGGGCTTTCTAGGAGGTGCAGGGCAAGTTCATTCACCACATATGCCCTTCCCAGGGCCACCCAGCAAGAGCTATGAAGTGATCTGTGGATGTCTGCTACTTGTATTGTGTTTGGAGGAGCCTAAGAGAAGCAAAGCTGTGAACCAAGGCTAGCTGCTAGTAGTGCCAGGTCCGGGGCCACTTAGTGAGAGTTACTGAGCATGCTGACACCAGATGTTGCTCATTTGAGGGATTTTAGGCAAGTCTGAATCATGAGCCAAGACAGGCTATTTGGAAAAGCCACAGGAAACAGCATAGGTGGGCTCCCATGTTGGGTTGGGCGGTGTTTCAGGGAATCACCAGGGCAGAGCGAACAGTGTGAACCAGGTTGATAGAGAATCAGATATGGTGCCTGCCTGTTGGCTCTGTGTGGGACAAAGAAATGGAACAAGGACCTCTGCCAGTACTTTTGTCTGGCAGAAAGCTGCCCCTCCAGCCCTCGCCCTGAAGGCAGACAATTCAACTCCTCCCTGTATGTGCTTATTGCCTTTCCAAGTGCCGCCCCAGAGCTGGCGCTCAGAGCAAGTGAATTCAAGTAATTCTGTGCATGGGCCCTTTAAGAGGGATGTCTACAGCAGCCATTCTTCTGAGCCACAATCCCTGCTGGATTTTGCAGCTAGAAGTTACCGGGACTTCTCTTCCTGGCTCTAGGGGCCTGGTGTGGTGCTGGAATCCCTCACTTTTCAGAGGGAACCTATGCCGTGGGGATATCCCCTGGATTATTTTTGTCCAAGGTGGGTATGTGACCAGCTGATTCCACCTCTTCGCCTCTCCTTCTAGTCTTGATGTGGTTTCTTCTTTATATGTTTAGTTGTAGAGCTTCTGTTCAGCTAGATTTCCTGTAGTTCTGAATGATGGCTGTCCCATTGTTTAGTTGTAATTTTTATGTAGTTGTGGAAGGATTTGAGTACCATGTTGACCTACATCTCCATCTTGACCAGAACCCATTATTTTCACTTTTGAAATAGTTGCTTAAAGCCCTCCAGTCAGGGGTACACAGTGTCTTTCCCCAGATATATATCTGGAACTTCCCCAATGTATCTGGCCATATCACTTGTGCCATTAGTCATGTACGGCCTCTCAATTCCTGTGTGTCCCTTTTACCTGCTCTGTGAAACTGGATCTGGGCCCCTTTTCATGTGCAGTTGGCAGAATGTTAACTTTGGAGCTGTAGAGAGATACTGCAGGGGGGAAGGGTTTTACCTCCTGATTCAGTGCGTTCTCTGGGAGGGCTTGTCCCAGAGCATATCTTCTCCTGTCTCCTGCTCCTGTGGGGTGTGGCAGTCAAGCGCATCCATGCCCGCAGCTCCCCTGGAACCCTTGGGTGATTCTGTAGTAGAGTGCCTCCTGTGAGGTACCTCCCTGTGAATGATTTTCCCTGATATCCTACTGGACACATTTCCAGCAAATTTGGCCAACTGGCACCACACAGTAGCTTCAGTGCCATCTAGCGAGTTATAGCTGTGCCCTCTCCAAGTTAGTCAGGGTCTCCATCCTAAGGTGGGTACTTTTTCTTGGGCTATCTCTTTCTATCCCAGGGGTAGTGGCTCCTCCCTAGAGCTGGTCTTCCTGTGTTCTAGAGTTCCTAGTATTACTTCTTCCTAGTTAATCTCTTGTTATGCCAACCCAATGGTTGTAGTTAATAAGTCAGCTTTGTTTGTGTGCAAATTACTATGTGATTTTCATTTCCTGATTGACCTTAAATTATTGTCAAGAAAAATTTTGAAAGACTCTGAAATAGGTAAAAAAAAAGATTACTTAGTATGTAGTGCATCCCTCTGGGTTATCTGTGCCTTTCATTTTCCTTGAAACTGTTTATGGTTTGGCAAATGATAGAAAAATGATAGTAGTAGAAATGAATCTTGTTCATAGAAATGCAAATTAATTTTGTCCATTGGTGGCACTATTGATTTCTCTCAAGAAAACAATTTTCTATTACATTTATTTCAGCATTCCTGATTGCCTCTGTGTGTGTATTCTTTTTAATTTGCAATAGCCTTTTGGTTCTCTTTTTAATTAATGAGCTAAATATCTGTTCATTTTAAATTTGTAAGAGTCATGGTTTTATCTTTAAACAATTGTAAAGATATGCATGAAGGAGCTCATGAGATATGCCCACTTAGATAAAAAAAAATGACAGAAAATGGTGATAAGGATTGCTAGAAAAGTGATTTAAATGCATTTTAATACTTTGTAACTAGACAGAAAAAGAGGAGTAAAATTTTATAAAGAACAGATTATTGTATTTATGTTTTGAAAATGAAAGATAAGATTCATAACATACCCACAGAATGGGAGAAAATATTTGTAAATCATGTACCGATAAGAGACTTATATTTAGAATATATTAAAACCTCTTATGACTTAGTACTAAAATGATAAATAACCCAGTTTTTAAAAAAGACAAAGAATCTGAATAGATAATATCCTTTAAAGAAACACAGATAGCCAATAAGAACATGAAAAGATTCTCACTGTCATTCCTCATCAGGGAAATGAAAATTAAAACCACAGAGAGATACCACTTTTCATCTACTAGGATGACTATAATAATAATAAAAAAAGACAGTTAATAAATAGATAGGTAAAGATTTGGAGAAATTAGAATCTTCATACACTGCTGGTGGGAATGGAAAACATTTTAACAGTTTTTCAAAATGTTAAACAAGCCCTAACCAGTTTAGCTCAGTGGATAGAGCGTCGGCTTGTGGACTCAAGGGTCCCAGGTTCAATTCCGGTCAAGGGCATGTACCTTGGTTGCAGGCACATCCCCACTAGGAGCTGTGCAGGAGGCAGCTGATTGATGTTTCTCTCTCACTTATGTTTCTAACTCTCTATCCCTCTCTCTTCCTCTCTGTGAAAAATCAATAAAATATGTTAAAAAAAAAGTTAAACAAAATATCATTGTGACCTAGCAATTCCATGTCTAGGTTTAGACCTAAGAGAAATGAAGACACATCCACATAAAACATTAGATGTGAATGTTTATATAGCAATTTTAGTTATAATAGCGATTAAATGATGAATAGATAAAATTTGAGCTATCTGTACTGTGGAATATTACTCGGCCATAAACAACAGGTTGAAGGATGAATTCATGCTACAACAAGGACTAACCTTGAAAGCATTGTGCTAAGTGAAAGAAGCTAGTCACAAAAGACCACATATTGCATGATTCTATTTGTAGGAAACATCCAAAGTAGGCACATCTACAGAGACAGAAAGTACATTGGTGATTACCTAGGGCTGAAGGTGAGGATAGAGGATTAGGAGGTGGTAACTAAAAGATACGAAGTTTCTTTTGAGGATGATGAAAATGTTCTAAGATTGATAGTTATGATAGTGTGCAACACTGAATATACTAAAAACCCTTGAATTGTATACTTTAAATGGGCAAGTTATATTGTACTGCATGTGAATTATATCTCGATAAAGCTATTACCAGAAACCTCACCTAGACAAGTAATCATCAAATACAGCACATTACTCGGTGGTGGGTGGTAGATACTACTTGTGTGTGAATGTGCAGATCCATTGTCCACATGTTGGAAGATCTTCATAAGCTTTCTTTTTTAATGACCCTCTCATACAGAACTTTTGAGAATGCCATTTCTTCAAGGGAGATTCCTGCAAAGTGAGATGAACAGCTGCATCATTTTTTATTAGCCCTCCCAGTCCACCATGGGAAGCAATTTGGAGAACCACCTTATCTGAACCTTTATTTCTCCTGTTTTTCTATCGCTACTTAAGTGTATAAGATCTTAATTTATATCTTCCTCTCTCAGGATCTTGTGGTAGTGGTTGCAGAAGGAATCTGTGAATTTGTAAATTAACTACGTTACAAATAATACACAGCCAAAATAATACCTGTAGTTTTGATTGACAGAAACAATTCAAAGAAAAACCAATGGGATTGACCAGTGGACCCAAAGTTGTGATGTAAAATGTATTGGGAATAAATAGGAAGTCTTGCACATAGGTTCCAAGCATCGATTACGCCAACCCCAAATGGGGAAGACCCGGCCTAACAGTAGTTCCAGTGGTAAAGTCGTGTTTATTTTAATTGGAGATCCGTGAGAAAGAAGGCCAAAGAGCCAAAGATTGCTCTGCCTTCCAGAAAACTCTTAGTATTGTTCGTACCCCTGGTCAACCACTTACTAATTGAATAGCCAGGGCAAGTTACTTACTAGTAAACTCGCTGCATCTCATTTTCCCCCTGTGCAAAATGGGGGTAAAAGTCTCCACCTTGTAAATTGTGCAGATAAGCCAGGTTAATATTTGTGAAGTCTTAAAGCTGTCCTTGGCACACAACAGGCACTATATGATAATAATGCAGAAGATAGAAAGTAGTTGTCGAAGTAGGGAAGCCCGGGTTAAGGATAACGACAGTTCCAGTATTTGGCAAGAATCAGATCCTGTTGGGAGCACTGGGATCTGGTTAATGGAATCAGCGACTTGAGGGGCCTGCAGGTAGAGTGTGTCCCTGATGGGGGTGGGGCTGGGAGATGTACATGCAGTTCCAGCTAATAATTATTATCTTTTGTGAGACAACTTCTGTGTTATTTGTGATGGGGAGAAAAACCTCCAGTCACATGTGTGATGTGGAATAAACTAGGGCTTACCTGAAGGGAGTTAGTGCAGAGTAGGAGGAAGAGCTCTGCTTTACTGGTACCTCTCAATGTCAGCTCCTCATCTGTTACATGGTATTATATTGGCTGTGAAGATTCATTAAGATAAAGCACCTAGCTGGTGCTTAGCTAGCACTCAAGAAATCACACTTATTATATAACATGACAATGTCAGTGGATTAAGACAAGTACAAAAATCACTATGGTGCAGACATTTCATAAAAGTCGTAAAAGAGATGTAGTCTCTGGAATTTGGAGAAGGGCGATTTTATGTATTGGGGCCTGACAAGACAATGTTTCCTTTGAAATGGCTTTGCAGAAGATGAGCATCGGGGTGGAGGTTGGAGGTCACGGTGGGGTGGCTAATTTCTTAGAGTTAGTGCTCTGCAGAAGGGATTCCTTGGGTAGAGAGAAGGGCAGAGGAGGCAAATATTTCTAGGTGACTTCTACCTTTCATGGTTCTTGGTAGTGTATTCTAGGAATGCTTCTTTGGCTTAAGGGTTTTCTAGAATTCTAATTCTCTACCTCAAAGAAATGCATTTCTCAGTGAAACCCGAGACACTGTGGCCATCTACTGAGGAGATGTCTGAACAGAATCCTCTTCCTATTCCCTAATAACGTGTATTCCTACAAGTAAGAGAAATGTGAGCACATTTGTCTTAGGATGTTCAATTCTAAAAAATAATTTTCAGTCAGATTTCCTGTGGCATTTAGCTCTTTTTATAAGAATGCTGTAATCCAAGAACCCTGTGGGGGCATCTCAGTTGGGTAGATCTTTCCTAAGTGGCAGTATATTGGGTCACATGATTAGGTGTGGCTGATGTGCCAAAGATCTCATCCTGGGGAAAGTAGTCCCACTCCAGGTACTTCACCTGGTTCTGACATGGAAGAGGATATTTCCCCAGCAGAGGAGAAAGACAGTTTTGTCAGCAGTTTTTGTCCTCTGTAACCTTTAAGCAGCCTTCTCCATCCTCCCTCATAGACCAGCTCCTGCATTTCCTTGTCTTGGTAAAGGACATAGTGTTTCCTGAGCTTCAGTCATAAGGGACTCCTCCTCCCTGATTCCCTCCAGTTAGTCATTGTCAGCTGATTTTATCTCTTCAAGTTGCTGGCTCAGGTCTCTTCCCACCATGACTGCTTCTACCCTGCTGAGATCTTGATCTGACTCATTGCTCACCCAGCATTGAGTGAACCTCTTACTGGCCTCCTGGTCCCAGCCAGGTCCTTTTCAAATCCTCTGCACGGCAGCAAGGTTCGAATACTGCAGTCTCTCCTCTTCCAAAGGTCTCCCTGATTTACATTGTTTGGGGTCGCGGTTCTCACTGAAGATGGGAGGTTTTCCACAATCTGTGGGCCCTTCTCAAAGCATTTAGGTTGGTCCCATTCTAGATGTATCAGTAGAATGGACACTGGGGAAGGGGTTTGGGCTTCTGAATCATACAAAACATGCCCAAACAATGCTTTAAAAATAGATTTTTACTTTGAAATAATTATTTCACAGGATGTTGCAAAAAGGGTACAGACAGGCCAGGACCCAGCTTCTCCACGTGGGGTCATCTTACACGCTGTAGTACAATATGGAAACCAGGAAATTGACAACAATTCATGGCTGTTTAGTAATCTACATGCTTGAGTAATGCTTTTTAACACCCATTCTCTTGCCAAGTTAGAGTGTAGCATTTCCTGTTACAGAGACATTTGGGTTGTTGACTTCATGGGGGCACATTTTAATTTGGGAATGGGACGGGCATTCTTGATTCTGGGAGTGGTGGTAAGATTTTGATAGCTACCACTTGTTTATTCTTGTAAAGTGGATTGTACCCCAAAGAGCTTGCCAAGAATAGATTTGATCAATGTAATTCTATCTAGTGACCTAAGGCCATAACTTTCTTACATAAAAAGTCGGAACTGCCATAACAGGTTTTATGCTAGAAGAACAATACAGACATTTATTCTTCTTGAATCTGAGATAGAGTTAATTTAAAATTATGTCAGTGTGAATTGTTTCTCAGGCATGTGTAAGTCTTGCTTTGTTTAGGTCATAAAACATCAGTGCAGAGGGCTTGTTCTGTGGTTGCGTTTCGATCATAATTCTAAAATATAGCATCTACTAGGGAATGGCTCCATGCAGTGATCACAAAGTGTAGTTCGGCTTTGAGAGATGGAATATTATGCTAGCTTATAATGAATTCAATGGAATGGATTTCAGACTTAAGGCACTAACCTAGGGCATTCTTTGAAGTAGCATCTTTACCAGTCCTGGGACTCGGGCTCCGTGGCTGCACCCTGCTTGGCTTCCTCATCAAAACTGATGGACAAGATGGAAAAATGCTTTGCACTTAACAGTTGCAGTGACATTTTGCTGACACGCGCCTGGGTTTCCTGTGTTTCTGACATATTTGCTTACATTTCTTAAGAGAGGCACGAAAAGCAGGAAGGAAACCACTCTGCTTCAGAGTTAAAGCTGAGGTAGAGAGGGCTTCTTACGTTACATTCAGGCAGGAGGGTGAATTCACTCCACTGATGCGCAGAGGCCTTAGAGCAGTGGTTCTCAACCTTCTGGCCCTTTAAATACAGTTCCCCATGTTGTGACCCAACCATAAAATTATTTTCGTTGCTACTTCATAACTGTAATGTTGCTACTTTTTTATGAATCATAATGTAAATATCTGATATGCAGGATGGTCTTAGGCGACCCCTGTGAAAGGGTCGTTCGACAGCCAAAGGGGTCGCGACCCGCAGGTTGAGAACCGCTGCCTTAGAGGACTTCACTGTCCTCAAGAGTCAGGCACTGGGCTAGGCCCTTTGTAAAGGTAGAGGTTTTACAGATGAGAAACTGTACCTCTGTTTCTGGAACTTCCCAAAATGGGGTATAGGGTCTGTTGGTGCCAGTGCTGAGAGTTGAATATGGATCTCATTCCGAACCCTTCCTTCCTCGCCTGGCTGCCTCTTCATCCATGCCTGGCTCTTGGGTTCAGCTCGGACGCTCCTGAATAGTTCCAAAGCAGGCTCCTGAGAGGACTGCGAAGGCTGGCTTTTTCACAGCCGAGAAGCTGCCTTCTGAGGTGTATCCCTGAGTGGAGAATCCACAGCACTTGGGTGTTCCTTGATGATAGGTATTGACTTCATTAGAGTAGGAGAGAGACCTGTGGCCCCAGGAGAGAAGCAAGCAGCCAGCCGAAAGTTCCTCGCCTGCTTCAGTTCCTTGTGCTCCTCATACTTCGTTAGCGATGCAGTGAAGTGGTTCCTGGGGGCTGAGAAGGCAGGTCAGGTGAGTGGTCGAGATAGAGCAAGGACACCTGCATTTCCCAAGGACACCACCAGCAGGCATCTATCTGCCTTGATGAAGAGGCTGTAGGGACTTCCCCAGCAAGTATTAAGGACTCAATTTACAGATATACTTGAATCTTTTCCTTCAAGGAGTTGGAATCTTAACAGGGAGCAAATGGTGAAGCTAAAATGTATGTAACAGGGATCAAGAATTAGCAGATGATGGGGTTCACCCATGAAGGACAGCAGTGCAGCTCTGTCCTTCATCACGCGCAGCCACCCATTCTGCTTTGCCTGGACCGGGAGCGTTTCCCAGAATGGGGGTCTTGCAGTGCTGATGCCGGGACAAGGTTGGCCACCCTGCCTTCAATAGTCTTTGTGGCCCTGACAGGTCACCAGGTCACTCAGACTTCTCGGATGCTTGGGCGGGAGGGGGGGGGGGGGTCTCTGTCTCTCTCTCTCTCTCTCCTTTTAAATTCCCTTCCAGTTTCTTAGCATTGGCAATTAGGTGTGTTTAATTCACAAGCTTTTACATGGGGTAGATTGCTACTGCTCTGACACATTTAGTGAGAATGATCAGACATTGGTATCTGATTGAGAACAAAGCACGCTACTGTTGAGGAAGTTAAGAACAGTTGGGCAAACAGGATAAAACCACAGATAACCTATAATAAAGTAGACTGAGCAGGTGAGCTTTGGCCCACCTAGAATGTATATTTTTGAATCTAAATGAGTGTGAATGTTTACAGAAATTTGATCCAAAACTTTGGGTCGCTGGCTTCCCTGAATGCTTGGAAGATGTGGCCACCCCAGGCTGTCTTCCCTCAAACCCTCGGGTGGCTGGGGCAGTGCAATGGCTGCCCTTTCTAGATGGGCTGCGTGTCCCTGGTCCGTCACAGGCCCCTTTCCCTTCCCCTCAGACTTCCTGCACCTTTCACCCTAGCTTCCTTTTGTCATCAGCCTGGGAATGTTGACACTTCAACAGTCCTCAACGCTGGCAGCACATGAGAATATTTGAGTGTTTAAATTATTTTGGTTTCTTGGCTCTGCACAGACCAATTGAATCATAATCTGGGGGAGGGTGTTGGGCTGACATTTGCATCTAAAACTCTCCCCAAGTGATTTTGATGTACAGTGAGGATTGAGAACCAGTGCTTTAGCCCGATCCCCGGTGGGTTTTGATGGAGAGAACCACTGTGGAGCCAAGGAAACTGTTTACCTGATGCCCCACCATGCCCCTCCCCCCCATGGGGGCAGTCACAACGTGAGTTAAATGTTAACTGAACTCACTGGGAAAATCAGGGGACTATTAAAAAGCAAATATCCCAATGGTGTATTCATGGCACGTTCTGCAAAGGTATTAATAAACTCCCCTCAGGTCCTGCTCTACTGCTGTTGGCATTTAAATCATTATAATAATGTCCATAGTTTTTTTGCATGGAGTGATTATAAAAGTATTTTTAATGGGCTTATAAATCTAGTGGTCACGAGAGGCAAGTAACATGAATTTAGTGTATTCAAGTCAAGGGATAAAATGGAGGGGCACAGTTTTACATAATGGTTTTCTGCATCTATAATTCTCTCACTGTAAATCAATTTCTATCATCCTTTGCCCACTCCCTCCCACTCCCCCTCCTGCCAGGATCCCATTCTAGGCTATGAGTGTGGCCATCCTGAATTATTAAAATCTCAAGTAGCTAGTTAATAAAAACCTTCTTCTCATTTGAAACTGAAAATGGAAGGGGCTTAGGCACCGCTGATTTCTGCTGCTTCATTTTAAAGGCAAACGACATGGTAAGTGAGTAGGCACCTACTCCTGGAAAGCTGTGTCCTGGCCCCCTCCCCCCAGTTGAGAGCTGTAGGGAACTGACGGGGTGTGTCTGATGGCTGTGTGCATTGCTTTAAGATTGCAGCCTGCCTTTGGTCATCACTCTGGGAATTGTGTTTTCTTCACCTTTTATCCCCCAGTGTCTAGCATGGCACCTGGCATTAATTGCAGCTCAGAAAGTGAGCCATTATGACGAAGGAAAAAAGATGGTTTCGGGCCGCAGGGTCTCTATGAAACCTCCTGGGCTTCTTCCCAGCCCCTGGGTCTTTGGGACCGCTGTGACCTACCCACAGTGGCACCCCTGAGTTAGCAGTGTTCTCCACTGCTCTGTGCGAGTGTTGGGGAGGTGGGGTCTGTCTCTAAGGGCAGGGGTATCCCTGGAACCTTCGCGGTTTTTTCCATAGTGTGTAGAACCATGAGAACACACAGTGAGCCGCTTCCCTGCAGATGTGTCTGATGGGGTCTCAGCTCTTAGGTTGGCCTCTCACTGACCTTGCATCTCACTTTTGTCCAATGGAAAATACTCTAAAATGGCATTCTAATGTCACTTTGATAGAATTTCAAGAGAAAAAATACTAAGGTGGATATCTCTTTCTGAACCGGAGACGTGTTAGTAATCTGTTTTGCTCAAGATAAGCTCTGTAGTGTAAGGTGTGTGCGTTTCACCCTCTTGCTGTGTACCTGGCTGCTTACCTCTAACAGCGCAATTGTTTTGCTCACTGCTTTTATTTTACCGGTGCCTCCTCTTGGCTTTGAACTCAAGCGCCCACCTGAGGCCCCACGCTCAGTGCATTCTGGGCTGTACTCTGTGCCGTGGATGCTGCCCTGTGCGGATGCTGTGCTGGCTACGCTGGGGAGGATGTGAGAAGGGATGTGCAGGATCACTGGGAAGCTCTTTTCTTCTAAAATCTCCAGCTGGAAGCTCAGCTCAGAGTGACAAAAGCAGAGTTTGGGGAAGGGGATGAGGACAGTCTTGCTTAGGGCTATAGTTTTTGAACAATTTCCAGGTGGTTATTATATAACTCTGTGGTATCTCATTGAGAAATAACTGGCTTACAGGGCTTCCTTAATGAAAATGGGGAAAGCCCAGCATTCAGTAGAAAGCAACTCATAGTTATTGAGTGTCTAATTGACTGATGTAATCTCCTCTCTGCTCTTGTTCAAACTTGTTCCTTTTATTGTCTCCCTGAGTTTGGAGACCTTCCAAGTGTCAGGCTCAGGAGCTGAGGCCCCTGAGAACAGTGATTCAGAAGCCAGATGGCCAGAGTCCACCTGTCCTACCACTGGTTGCTGAGGGACCTTAAACAAATTGCTCAGTAGGTTTATGCCTCCGTTTCGTCCACTCCAAATGGACACAGTGATATCACCTACCACCTAGGCTGAGAGGGTATGCGTTGAGGTGACAGCTGTCAGTTCTTACTGCGATGATGATAGGACAGTCCTGCCTTCAGAGAGAAGAGTTGGGTGATATCTGGGTCCAGAGGCAAAGCACCGTGGTCAGTACATATGACATTTGTCCCTGTCTGTGCATTTGGCATCTCAGCATATAATCTTCCCTCCCTCTGCATGCTGCCCCCCATTAGTGCCTCATTTGTCTATCATTGCCACTTACGAACTCAGCTATATGAATTTTTCTAGAAATATCTCAGAAGTCTGTATTGCATCCTGTTAACAAATGATGCCATGTTAGCATGGGTCGGAACTGTAGAGAGATGCTCTCAGGCACTTCTACGATACCTGAAGCTGCTTGCCCTTAAGCTGAATGGCCTAAAACAATTGTCCTTTTATGCAGTTATTTGTGCTGCCAATTTTATTAGGGAGCCACTGTACTTCTAAAATTCCCAATTCGTTACTGTTAGAGTAGAACCGAAGGTTACCAGGAGAAACCAAATAACATGACTTGTTAATTCAGTGACCTTAGTTTTATGCAGAAGACATAGTAAATAGTCTGAGATTTCTTCGAAGTTGGAGGTATTATGCTACCTGATGCCAAACTATACTGCAAGGCTATGGTAATAAAAACAGCATGGTACTAGCATAAAAACAACCACATAGATCAATGGAATAAAATAGAGAGCCCAGAAATACACTTAATGTCTATATGGTCAGTTAATACACGACAAAGGAGGCAAGAATGTACAGCGGGATAAAGACAGTCTATTCATTAAATGGTGTTGAGATAATTGAACTGGTAAATGGAAAAAAAAAAAAGAAACTAGACCACTATTTTACACTATACGCAAGAATAAACTCAAAATTATTAAAGATTTAAATGTAAGACTCAAAACAATTGAATTCTTAGAAGAAAACATAGGTAGCAAAATCTCAGATATTTCTCTTAGCAACAGTTTTTTGTTTTTTTTTTCTGATTTACCTTCTTGGGCAAGGGAAACAAGGAAAAATAAACGAGACTATGTTAAGTTAAAAAGTTTTTGCAGAGCAAAGGAAATCAACAAAATGAAAAGACAACCTACTGAATGGAAGAAAATATTCGCCAAAGATATATTGATAAGGGGCTGATATCCAAAATTTATAAAGAACTCAGATAACTCAACACCAAAAAGATTATATATATAAAACCTAAGTGATGGGTCAACCATTCCACCAGTAGACCGTTTGACCAGTTGCTGTGATGTGCTCTGACTGCCAGGGGGCAGACACTCAACGCAGGAGCTGCCCCCTGGTGGTCAGTGTGCTCCCACAGCGGGAGAGCCACTGTGGGGCCAGGATGAGCAGGAGCGGCATGGCACCCTGCCCAGGCTTGGGCTCAGACTCCTTCCTGGCTGCCTGCCAATTTGGATTCGCACACTACTGTATCTCTCAGGGGATGTCGGACTGCTGGGGATCGGGCTGAAACAGGCAGTCCGCCATCCCCCAAGAGGGTGCAGGCCAGGCAGAGGGACCCCATGCACCAGTCCTCTAGTCAAATTATAAAATGAGCAGATGACCTAAATAGACATTTTTCCGAAGAGGATATATAGATGACCAATAGACGTAGGAAAAGATGCTCATCATCACTAATCAGAGAAATGCAAATTAAAAGCACAATGAGATAAGACCTTACACCTGTCAGAAATGGTGAGGATGGGGCAAAAAGGGAACCCTTATACATTGTTGGTGGGAAGTGAGATTGTTGTAGCCACTGTGGAAAACAATATAGGTCCCTCAAAATATTAAAAATGGAACTGCCTTTTGACCCAGCAGTTCCATTTTGGAATATCTTATCTGAAGAAATCCTAACCCCAATTTGAAAGAATATGTGCATCATTATTTACAATAGCCAAGATATGGAAGTAGACAATGGGAATAAAGAAGATATAATACATATGTACAATGGAATATTACTTGGCCATAGAAAGAATGCAATCTTACCATTTGCTACAGCATGGATGGCCTAGAGGGCATTATGCTAAGTGAAATAAGTCAGTCAGAGAATGACAAGTACCATATGGTTTCACTTATATGTGGAATCTAAAGAACAAAACTGATGAACAAACAAAATAGAAATGGACTCAGGTACAGAGATCAGACTGGTGGTTGCCAGAGAGGAGTGGGGGTTGGGGAACGTGGTGAAAAAGGTGAAGAGATTAAGAAGTACAAATTGGTAGTCAAGAAATAGTCACGGGGAAGTAAAATACAGCATAGGGAATAAAAGTCAATAATCATATCTAATAGAAGACTAATATGCAAATTGACCATCACAAGATGGCTTCCCCCCATGTGGTCAAAGATGGCCACCACAAGATGGCCAGCAAGGGAGGGCAGTTGGGAGGGACCCAGGCCTGCAGGGGAGGGCAGTTGGGAGGATCCAGGCTGGCAGAGGAGGACAGTTGGGGGGGACCCAGGACAGCAGGGGTGGACAGTTGGGGTGGACCCAGGCCTGCAGGGGAGGGCAGTTGTGGGGGACCCAGGCTTGCAGAGGAGGACAGTTGGGGGGGGGACTATCCCGGCAGGGGGAGGTTAGGGACAATCAGGCCGGCACAGGAGCAGTTAGGTGTTGATCAGGCTGGCAGGGGAGTGGTTAGGGGCAATCGGCAAGCCAGAGGTCGGGAGCCAGCAGTCCTGGATTGTGAAAGCGATGTCCAACTGCCCATTTAGGCCCCAAACGGGCAGTCGGACATCCCTCAAGGGGTCCCAGATTGGAAAGGGTGCAGGTTGGGTTCAGGTACACCACCTTCGTGCATGAATTCCGTGCACCAGGTCTCTAATATTATAATAAGTATGCATGGTGTTAGGTGGGTAGTGGAAATATCAGTGGGAACACCTTGTAAAGTATATACTTGTCTAACCCAAGCATGTCAAACTCGAGGCCAGTTTTGAGTTTGACATGCTTGGACCACTATGCTGTATACCTGAAACCAATACAAAATAATACTGAATACTAGCTGTAATTGAAAAAAAAAAAAAGAAAAATAGTCTGAGAGTTCTTGAGGAGAGACTACTGTATCCTCTGACATCCCCTCTGTCTCCTGTTTCAATTTTTAAGGACCCTGTGATTACCGCAACCTAGCTGATTAGCAACTATTAATTCCATCTGATACCTGAGTTCCCTGTTGCCAGGTAGTGTTAACAGGTGCTGGGAGTGGGGACAGTGACTTACTTGGAGGTCCACTATTTTCCTTTCCCAGACTGTCTTGTTCCTTTTGTTTTGCTTATCTTCTTATTACCATATGTTCCAAAAAGGATTAAACATATATTACGGAGCATAAAAATACATTTAAAATTAAGGAAAGAAAATGAGACAAGGAGAAAATCAGAATAGGAAAGTGAGAGTCAAGAATGAAGTTCAAACTCAAAGTAGATACCAGGGTACTTCCTGGGAGTGGACTCTGATCTGGCCATGAGCTTTACCTGGCTGTGTCAATGAGTAAACCCTGGGCAGGTGTTCAGATGCTCAGATGAATATTCTTTCTTTATTTTTTAAAATATAATTTTATTGATTTCAGAGAGGAAGGGAGAGGGAGAGAGAGAGAAACACCAGTGATGAGAGTGAATGATTGATTGGCAACCTCCTGCATGCCCCCCCCTCCCCCCAGTGGGAATTGAGTCTGAAATCCGAGCATGTGCCCCCCGACCAGAATTGAACCCTGGACCCTTGAGTCCACAGGGTGACGATCTATCCACTGAGCCAAACCAGTCAGGGCCAGATGAATATTCTTGATGGCTATGGTGAAAGAAAAGTAAGTTTTGTCTCTAGGTCCTCTTGGATACATGAAGTCTAATGAGCAAAACTTTTGCCAGGTTTATGGTAAACCCAGCGATATGGTTCACCTGGCCACTTCCTCCCTCCCTCCTTTCCTCACTGCTTTCTCTTTTAGGTTAAAAATGCATTGCTTTGAAGATTTCTTCTAAGATATGTGGTTCAGGGCCAGGCCATATCCAGGGATTAGAAATATCTAGAGTGAAGGTTCCCACCTGGTGGTTCCCAGAGGGTGAAGCTTGAGGGTGTCCTGAGCTTTTATTGTGAATGAGTGTTGTCTGTTTTCCAATTTCTATTTTTGAGGGTCATTAAATACAATATGCATTGCCATATATGATCTCAATCTCTGATCCCTCTTCAAGGCAGAAGAGCGTGAAAGCCTGCCAGCACCTGTCAACCTTAGATGGTGGTTAGTGACATTCAGAGGAGTGCTCTGCACTAGCAGCCCATGAAGATGACATGTTATAATGAAAATATTTATTTCTATCTCTAATGGGCTGTTGGTTAGACACAGGATGCATTAGGAACATTCAGGTCAAAATAGAATTATTGAGCATTATGCTGATAGTTCTGTCATTTTCCAGATTATTTTCCCTCTAGCCATAGTTGCATTTAGCTGATCAGAATTCTTTTGGCATGTCTTACAGCATTTTTTTTTAATTAGTATTTAGAAAGAGAAAATGTTATGACTGTTATACTAATTTTTCTCTTTAACTTATTAGAATTAAAGATTCAGACACCTGCAATGTGTTATTTGTGGAGAAAGGCTTTCAAAATAGCTCCCGCGAACCACCTGTTTTTTCCTGATAGTATTTAGAAACAAAACAGAAAAAATATAAAAATAAACTTATGGGGTTTGGAGATGCCAATTAATCACCCTCTTCCTCCCTTCTGGCCTCTGCACTAGAGGAAACAGAGGAAGACAGATGGAGGTTGAAGCACGTTGGCAGCTTTATTAGAGTAAGTCTGAGTGGGAAGATGTGTCTTGGGTGCAAGACTTTCTGACCTGCCTCAGATGGAATCCACACATCTACCCAGGTGGGGGCCAGGCAGTATGGGTTCTCCCTTAGGGTAGGGAAGCTCTGTCCCTTTAACATGTGGGGGGCAGGAAACCCAGCAGCTTCACCGCCGCAGCCCTTCCCGCCCCCACCCCCCCACCTCCACCCCCAGCTTAGATGCTGTCACTCTTCCCCCACAAGGCCCATGAGCGCTCTGATGCAGGAACAAGAACAGTCGCTCTGGGGGTTCTTCCTGGGAATGGAGCACACTTCCTGCATGAAAGCATGTCCAGGTAGTAAGTAAGGAGCCCTCTCTTATAAACCATTAGTTTCTTTTTAAATTCAGATGCAAGAAATCCAAATGTTGAGCAGTGTCTTGTCTAGTTTTGATGCCAGGGCTGGTAATCAGATTACTGTCTGGTTTTGAATATACATTTAGTCCCCACACCAATTGTATACTATGAAGATGTAATTTTGGAATTGATTTTGTTGACTAATCATCCTTTCCCCCACAGAATTAAATTCTGTATGTCACAGGATAAATGGACAAAAAGTAATTTCTCATTGATCATTTTGAATATTATCAAAATGAATGAATTTCATAAACTTTAATATCTTGTTTCAAAAATGAAATATAATTTTACTTCTATCATATATAAACATTAAGAAATCATTTAAAAGTTTCTAATGAGAGAGAGAGAGAGAGAGAGAGAGAGAGAGAGAGAGAGAGAGAGAGGTGGAGGGAGAGAAAGAGACTGATAAATGAGCTCATCTGTCACAAAAGGTTTGGCCAAAGTCAGTCTAGAACAATGGATGGATTTTGGATTTTGTATCCCTTACATATTCTCCAAATATAGTTTATTTCAGCAAAGCTTTGAAAGCTGTCAATGGCCATAAATTTTGATGTGCCTGGGAAGATAACAGAATTAGAGGCATGTCCGGAAACTTTATTGGTTGACATCATCTTATACAAAATTAAGACACCTAATGCTGATGGATGCTCACTCAGTTGAAGGCTGTTC
This sequence comes from Murina feae, assembly GCA_004026665.1. Lineage (NCBI taxonomy): Eukaryota > Metazoa > Chordata > Mammalia > Chiroptera > Vespertilionidae > Murina > Murina feae. The sequence continues at coordinate 12,108 of PVJC01011983.1, read as the reverse complement.
CACTTTGAAATCAACTGGGAAAGTAGTAGTGATTGTTAAGCAGGTGATACCACAACTAAGTTCTGTTCTTTAGAGTGCTTCAGCAATTATAAAACAACAAAAACTCAGTAAAACCCTGATAACATCTAACTGAGCAGTGTAGAGTGTATGGTGGGCAGCAGCATAGAGTTATTTGCTGTAACAGAGTTAAAAGTTGTGTATCCAAATCGTGTCTTTGATTTTAGCATATAGGATTAAAACCTTTAACTTAGAAAGCACAGCCAGGTTTTCTTAGGTGCAGTCCTATTTGACAATGATAAAACCATGCTGTCTGCATGTATAATTCATATCTCAGCTGGATGCATTTTACAGTAACTAGGATTGTCCATAAGACAACTGGTTTGACTGACCTGCATCCATCTCACTCAAAAGTGCTACCACAACTAAGTTCTGTGCACATTGCAAAAAGGAGGGAGCTACGCCATACTCTCCGTCATCCCCTACTGGAAATCACCATCTGATTTGTCCTTATTCTTACTAACCTGGATAAAAAGATAAAAAGCAGGAGAGCTTTATTATGCAAACAAATACCTGGAGATCTTGTTATAAACACCAGTTCTGATTCATTCAGTCTGGGGTTGGGTCTGAGATTTGCATTTCTAACAATCTACCCGGTCAACTCAATGCTGTCAGTTCACAGACCAGATTTCGTGTAGCGATGCTGAAGAGGTACTGGGTGCTAGAAATGTTGGTAGACATTGAGGCCATTAGGTTAGCCTCAAACCATTGCTCATGTTTGGAGTCAATACCAAGAAGAGGTTAATAAAAGACCTAACAGACCCGTGTGATCCTCCACAAGTCTTCCTCGGCATGGTGGTGATCTCACAGGGCTTCGAGGTGGATGTGCTCTTCCCAAATAGCTGCCTCCTTGGGCAGGACCCCTTGGGCACTAGCCTGGGAAGACCAGCTCGCGATTCTTTAAGGAGAAATCCAGGGTACCTTGCCGATGGCTTGGCTGGTAAGCCAGTGGATCTACATCGTGGAGAGCAGAAAGTGTAAGTGAAATGTTGGAATAGAACCCATTTTGGGTCCCACTAGATAGGACCCATGGAGTTGGTACAAGGAACATTAGTTCTTGGATACATTGGTTCACATCTCTAGCTGTGCATGAAAATCACCTAGGCAGCTTTTAAGTAAGAATACCCCTGCTTGGGCCACCCTTCAAATGGAGTGAATCGGAATCTTCCGGCACGAGACCTGGGCATTTATATTTTTTTTAAAGAAGGAGCCCAGGTGATTATGAAGTGCATCAGGTGGAAAGGCCGTGGCTTGGGCACACCTTTACTCGGAGGGCAGAAAACTCTCCTGAGGTGCTCCGTGGTCGTGTGACTTAATTCAACATTTTCGTCATCCAAGGGCTTGTGACCGGATGGATCCCAGTCAGGCTGACCCAGGATATTTGCAATGTTTGTCAGAGTTGACCTTGGTTTATAAATTGGTAGGCAAGTGAGTTTATCAACCAGCATTCCGTAGTTGAGTCCTTCCCTAAGAAAATTCAGAGCTGGGACATTATGACCCAGCATCTGCCAAAGCGTGGGGCCTTGAGCTCCGTATGCAATTATGTCACTGTTTTAGAAGAGATGGAAATTCATTACAAGGTTTAGATGTCATCAGCCGCCTCTGATTGTCTGTGTATGTATATGCATATGTTCGCACCTTGTCACATCAGCTAATTAAAAAAAGATCTGAACCTGGTGGTGTATGAAATCAGGTGCCTGGAGGGCTGTCCCATTTCTGCAGACAGTGCAGCAGGAACCCTCACGGGGAGGGGCCAGCACCCAGCCTGCTCCTCTGCAGGTGGAGGAGAGGGGCCCAAGGCTGAGGTGGACTGGCTTGTGATGTTCTGGGAGCACTTGTTGAATAACGAGCTTTACCTTGAGGGCATTGCCCCACTTTTAAAGATAATTTTGACAGTTTTTGTGACGGTGGTTTTTTTTCTGTTGCTGAGGCCATTTTGGGCCTGCTATCACTTGTGGGCATTTTCTAGACGAGTTGCCAGAAATTATCAGAGAAGAAAGTGCGTTTTATACGTACCATGAAGTTTCTTTGTGGCTTTACCACCTTTTTGCTCTGAAGGAAAGCAGATCTTTTGAGCATTTTCTTTATTCAGCGCCGCAGAGCTCCACCTAGCAAATTTACACACTCGGTGAGCTTTCACAGGCTACTCCTTTCTTCCCCCGAGTCATTATCGACCTGTCATGATGCATGTCCATGGTTTCCTGGGCTGGGAGCCAGGGGACAGCCCCTTTCCCTGTTCAGACTGCCTGATGTAGCATCAACCGGGTTTGGCCTTCCCAAAGCCTTCTCTGCGCCGGTTGGTTTCATGGACGAGGATCTTGGTGGAACAAAGCCGCGATGCTCCATACTCATTCGTAAATGGGCACAGACAGCCTGGGAATGAGCTCTTTGTCTGGTGCCAAGGTAGTGCTGTCACTGAAGGATGTGGGAGAAGCTAAGACTCATCTGTCAGTCATCCTGAGACAGCACCAGGGATGGGCCCCTCCCGTCTCTCTGTGGCCTCTGGTTTTAGCACAAGGCTCAGTGCCCACTTGTCTTCAGGCCTTCGATTGACTCCTGAGTTCACCTTCATGCTCTGCAGGCTAGTCCCAAGGGCTGGCCTTCTGTGAACCCCTTCCTGTGGGGTAGGTTCTACCAACTGGTAAAGACAGTGGTTCTCAACCCGGCGCTTTTATCCTGCAGGGGACATTTGGCCGTGTCTGGAGACAGTTTTGATGGTCACGGTCGGGAGTGGAAGGTTCTCATGGCACCTCGTGGCTAGAGGACCGATGCTGCTTACTGTCCCTCAGTGCAGAGGCCAGCCCTGCAACTACCAGTAAGAATTATCTGGCTTCAGAGGGCAGTCGTGTCAAGGATTGAGAAACCCTGTGTTAAATGGGTTCATTTCATTTTTAGGGACCCGTGCTTTTTGTTTTTGTTCAGTGTTTTCAGAATTCTTGGAGTTGCTGTGGTTTCATTTTCTGTTGATGGGAAATTCTGTCAACTGTGAAGAACCTGCGGGCCTTGCGAATGAAACTGACAGGGCGTGTGATGCTCAGATCTGGTCCAGCAGCGCAGCTTCCTTCTTTGTTTCCTCTCCCTGTTGTCCACCTGCCAGTGATGTGCACACCCAAGAGGCCGAGTCAGAGTGAAAGCGCCAAACGTTCCTTTCTGTTTGCCCTCCCCCTTGCACCCTCTAGTGGAGATGGCCGTACATGAGTTGCCAGAGGTTGGCTGGGAGGGGCAGAGAGCAGGAAGGAGGGCCTGTTCTGGAAAAGGAGTCATTAGCCTGAACACAGTATTTGAACATTTGTTTTGCGCTTGACACCAGATGTGGCGCTCTGAACCACACGCAGTGCACTTGTACATGTGAGGAAATACCCACTGCAGCGGGGAGGGTTCCTTTCCTGCCCACACTAGGAATGCAGGTGTAGCCTAATGAATGAAATCTCTGGGCGCAAGCCTGCTGGGGTTTGATCACTTCGCATGTAAAAGAGACTGGGCCATTCAAAAACCCAACATTAAGGCCTGGTGGGTGTTTCTCAGTGGTTAGAGCCTCAGCCAGTGCACCAAAGGGTTGTGGGTTCAACCCCCCATCAAGGGCATCCACCTGGATTGTAGGTTGATCCCCAGCTCCAGTTGGGGTTCATGGGGGAGGCAACCCATCGATGTGTCTCTCACATCAATGTTTCTCTCTCTCTCTCTCTCTTTCCCCCCTTCCACTCTCTCTAAAAAGCAATGAAAAAATATCCTTGGGTGAGGATTAAAATAAATAAATATAAGTAAATATAAATATATGTATAATATAAGTATACATATATTTATATATATATATAAACGACATTAACGGCCTCTCCACAACACAGGCCATTGCTCCTGTATAAGACCAGGTCTGCCAGCAGTTTATAGGGCTTATAATAAAACCAGGATAAAAACTGAATTTTTAAAAAAGAAAAGCTTCCCAAGAATACCAAAGGTGTGTTGTTTTCGTGAGTGTCTTTCAGCTAGTGACTCAAAATAAGAATCGCTCAGCAAGTTCTAAAGGGAATAGGCTGCTCTCACCTAGAATATGCTATTCCTGTTGATAGAAAAAAGCTGTAGAGTTCGTCGGAGGACAGAGCGTTGACGTGGGGAGGAATCAGCTGCAGAGATTTCCAGGTCTTGGGTGCAGGGATTCTTTCAGCTTCTTCTTACCTCCCTTTAGTGTTCCTCTGACCATCTCGGGTGACCAAGGATGAGAGGAGCAGCCGCCATGAAGACCTCCCCACTGGTTTCTCCTCCCATTCTCTGTCTTGGACATTTTTGTTCCCTCAATCACTGCCTCTGCTAGAATTTTTTCTGGAGATTTTCCCTTCTCCTTTTTTTTTCTTTTTAATACCTGTCCTACCACCATAACCACTTCAGTTAAGCCCTCCTGTTTAAGGGCACAGCGAGTTTTCACTGCTGTGTGGTGAGACCTCAGGGTTGGGGCTTGCAGCGGGTAAGGTGAGAGAGTCTCAGCGAGCCAGGTTCTGTGTGGTTCACACCAGAATGAGGCCTCAGAGGTCATCGCTTATTTGTGTTCATCTCATTTCCACCATCGGGTCTTTTCCCCGGGCAAACACTTCGATGCATCCACGGTGTGCAAGGTGTGGCCGTTCCTGGCATTGCCTGTCTTCGGGGCGTTCACAGCCCCCACAGGAGAGATTAATTAAGGTAAGAAGCTCTCCAGAGCAGCCTGCAGTGAGGGACCGGGAGGACAGGCTCTCCCCTGTCTGGGATGCTCCATGTAGAAGGCGGAGTCCAGCTGTGAGAGGGTGGGATTCCCCTGGTAGCAGGATGAGCAGAGCAGAGCAGGGATGAGGAGAAAACAGGTGTGAAGTAGTTCGAGTGGTGTGTGGTCAGGACAGAAGAGGTGTGACAAGGCAGAGGATGTCCCATGTGAACGCTGGATCCGCAGCGGTGACGGGTCTGTCCTGTGAGGCTGTTGGAAAAGGTCAAATCTGTGTGGTTGGGGTGAGCATTGCTTGTAAAGGAGCAGGCATTTCCCACTGCATGCGTTCCCTGAAGACACAGGTTCCGATATAAGAACTGGGCCTTGGATGGACACCTGAAGGAACTGCGTCACCACTCTGGTTTTCACTCCCTTGGAACTGGGCTGTTTTGTATTTTGAGGGTGTTCTCAGGTCGTTTGAGAAATTGGCATCAGGCAGGCAGGAGCCGTCTGATGGTGGCCTCTGAGGTTGTTCCAGAGCTTGTAGGAGCAGCTATGTTTGTGGAGCTGGTGGCAAATTCTCTGTGTCGGTTCCTTCTGTTGCAAGGCCTGTGGTCTACCCTTAGTAATGGTACAGCCAGGCTGTGGCTATGCTGTGGGGAATGGGGGGTAGGGTCCTTGTCGGGCCCAGGAAGCTTCTCTGCCACCCCCAACTTCAAGGTGGGCTCCCTCTTTCACTCTCACTCTCATTCTTGCTCTCACTGTCTCTCACAACAGCTTTATTGAGATATGATTCATATATCATAGAGTTCTCCCATTTAAATTGTGTAATTCAGTGACTTTTAATATATTCACAGAATTGTGCATCCATCACCACACATTTCAGACCATTTTCTTTACCCCCAAAATAAACCCCACATGCCTTAACTGTCACCTCCTAGTACCCCACACCTGGGTCCTGAACTGCTATTGTACTTGCTGTCTCTGTGGGTTTGCCTGTTCTAGACATCTTTCCTCCTATATGATAAATGCCTAATATACAAATTGACCAGGAATTTGACCACTGGAGGGGACCTGGCCCCAACCAATTGCCCTGCAGACGCTGACCAGTGGCCGGCAGACCCTGTTCGCCTGATCGGAGCTGGGCCTGGGGCTGGGACGGGAAACTGGAGGTGGGTGGTGGCGACCAACCTCTCACCAGCTACCTGGAGGTGGGAGTAACGGTTATGGAGGTGCAGTGAGAATGTGGGATGTCCACCAAGCTCCCTTTCACTCCCTCTGCTGCTGTCCTCTGGGACACCAGGGCTCATGCACCGGGGAAGCCCCGGCGCTCAGGTGCTGGGTGCCCATGGGAAACCCACCCCACACCTGAGTAGCCTCTTTCAGGTGAGCTGGGCCGCAGCTGCCGGGACTGCAGGGGCCAGTTGGGCTCCCTGTGGGTTTGCACAGGAGCCAGTCTGTGAGGCTGGCCTGGAGAGAGCGTGGTGCTTGTCTGGCTTCCGTGTAGTGCTGCTGGGCTGCCCAGAGGCCCACACTGCTCCTGGCCGCAATCACCGCATCTTCACGTGGGGACTCGGGTATGGGAACTGCAGAGGTCAGCTGGGACCTGCCCTTCCATGCCAGACACACTTTGATCCCTGCCAGGGCTAGGGACTGCACCGGTGCACGAATTTCATGCTGTGGGCCTCTAGTTTCATATAAATGGAGTCAAGCGTGCTCTTTGTGACTGCCTTTTTCACTTCCTATAATGTTTTCAGGGAACATCTGTGGTGAAGCATGGTATCAGCACTTCATTCCTTTTTATTGACAATATTCCATTGTATGACTAGACCACATTTTGCTTATCTATTTGCCAGTTGATGGACATTTGGGTTTTTCATTTAAAAAAAAAATATTATGAATAGTGCTGCCGTGAATGTTAGTGCACAGGTTTTACTGTGGACATATGTCTTCATTTTTCATGGGAGAATTCCTAGGAGCAGAGTTGTCTGGGCAACATGGGAACTGTGGGCTTAGCCATTTGAGCAACTGCCAAACTACTCTGCACAGCAGCTGCACCCTGTCCATCCCCACCAACATCCTCAACAACCCTTGTTCTTATGCCTTTTTCAAGGATAGCCAAGCTGATGAGTGTGAGCCGGCATGTCGTTGTGGTTTTGTTTGCATTTCTCTAATGGCTATTGGTATTAAGCAGCTTCACATGTGCGCCTTTATTTTTTGAATGAAGAGAACTGACACATTTCCTTGCCAAAGATCTTAGACCATGTTTGGGAAGGTGGAGCCCAGATATTGTGCTGAGGAGTCGATGGGGAAAGGACGTGAATGTTGCTCTTTCAGGAAGCACAGGAATAGAGGAAATGTGTGAGGGTGGTTAGTGGCGGCGACTGATCTGGCAGCTTGACTTGCTGCGAACAGACTCGCCATAAACTTCTTTCTGGAGGAGAACGGGCAAAGTCCTGGCCCTGGGGTGTCATCGCTCCGGTTGGCAAAAAGCCTTTAGAGATACCTGTCTCGTGCTCTCTGTGCCTGTCAGATCCACGTGGCGGGAGGCTCCAGGTGTTGGAAGGCCCGGAGCAGGCAGATTCGTGGCCCTATCGACCACTTTTTAATCGCTATTGTTCTGTGGCCTCTTGATTAATTGTGTGGTCATTACTGATGATCATCATTAGGTCTTTCCATGACACCACGACCCACCGGTGAGGACTGCGGCCTCCTATTACTATAGATGATAGGGGTGCCTCTTGAATAATAGTTTTGCAAAGTCTTTTAAAAATTCAATCTTTTCAGAAGGAATTGTGTAGATGAATCCTAATTCTCCGTGTGTGCTGTTTGTGTGCTGACAAGGTTGCAGTTATTTCAAGCTATAGATTCCACTGGAGAAAAGAGTATTTCTGGTCTTCCTATAGTCACTTATACTCTAGGCCCACAATATCCAGAACTGCACTCTAAATGCAGAGATAGGAATTTTCACTTCAAGTTTGTATGACTGAGCTGGAATTATTTGACCTGGGCTGGGTTTCAGGACCACCTGTTTACCCCCTGAATGCACCCCTGGGTGATTCTGACTCGCCCCGAGGTCACGCCAGAGAAGTGCCCCCTTCTATTGATGCCTTTGGCTCTTGGCCTTTTCTTTGCTTGCTGCAACTTTGAGCAGTGCCCTCAGGAGATTAATCGAGGAAGCAGAGTGACTTCCTGTCTGAATGGGGACAGGCAATTCCTGTCAGCATCTGAGTTTCTTGGTAGGGCACCCAGGCTGTCTTTCTTGGTAGAGCTCCTCCTGCACTCTCTGGGAAAATCCCTGCAGCCTCATGTGAAATCCACTCACTGACCGGGTTATCACGAAGGAAGTGTGGCCACTTCCTGAGGACCTGGGCAGCACCCAGTCAGCTGAATGACTTCTAGACATCAGCCCCTCGAGGGCAGGAACCCTGTCCCATTCATTGCTCGGTCCCCAGGGCCAGTGACCGCAGTGCTCAGCATCTGCATCTGCTTGTGGAACTGATACAGGAAGCAGCCATGGCAGGTGCTGTCCAGCTGGTCTGCACTTAGAGGGGCAGAATCAAGGGCATGGTGCCCAGATGACTCTTCACTTAGTCACCAGCTGTTTTCTCGTGCCCCTGAGAAAATATGCAGGGGAGTCCCTTACAGGGTCCCCTGGGGTCGCACACAGGGGCAGCCAAGGCCGGCAGACAGTGTCCTAAACCTGCAAACCAAGAGGGAGCCTCCTAGGCTGGCACAGTGGGGAAGGTGGTCTGATGCTGGTGGGGCTGCAGGAATGGGGAAGTCTGGATTGTCAGTGTGACCAGGCAAGGCCAGCACGCGGGTGAGCAGGTCAGTGAAGACAGGAGCCTGCGACCATCTGCAGGGCTGCGGTGATGGCAGACCAGCAGTGCCGAGGGCGTGATGGCATGGAGGAACTGACATCGGTGATCCAGTAGTGCTGGATGGAATTCAGACCACCTGGTGTTGGCATTGTGGTGGTGTGGCATGATGAGGGCAGCCCTCTGCCTGCATCAGGGGCTCTTGAATTTGAGCAGCAGCAGAACCACCCTGAGGACTTGGTGAAGCACAGCCTGCTGTCTCCCTCCGCCTGCCCCCAGCGTTACTGACTCAGCAGGCCTGCAGTGGGCCCGAGGTTTGCATTTCTCACTTTGCTCCTGTGGCTGCTGAGTTAGAGGCCCCACTTTGAAAACCACTGGCCTAGAATTTTCTGTTAAGCGCCAGTAGGAAATGTTTCAGGCCTTTGAGCTACATAGGATTTCTGGCACATCTTCTTAATCGCTTTTCGCAGCCCTTTTAGCACGTATAAGCCATTTTGGGCCGTGGATGAACCGGCTAGGCTGGTGGGAGGGGTGGGGGGTGGCGATGGGGGCACAGGGAGGCAGGGTCTGGTTTACTACCCCTGCAGCTCCTATTCCTCACTATGTGATGAGCAAAGGAACTAGGCCCTTTAACCTCATTTTGCCAGATGTGAATGAAACAGCCACAGGAAAGCAGGCTGTCGCGTGCCCCACGCTTCCTGTGCTGAAGTGTGGGAGTGAAAAGTGCTTGCAGCTTTCACTCACGGTAGCTGGAACGGAAAGACCACTGGGCATCACCCCTGGCGTAGCCTGTGTGCTGGTGCCTGGGAGAGGCCACCGGGTGGCCCCGAGAGAGGCAGCTGGTCTCTGGACGTTGCTAATGAAGCTGGCCATGCCTAAGTAATGTGGGGGCTCTTTCCCCTCCCTGTCCAGTACCCCTGAGAGGCATCCGCTTTCTTGCTCACCTCTCGAGCCGCATGCTCGGATCCTCTCCAGAGCATACAACAATGACTTTGTAAGCTCACCTTACATATGCACAAAAGTGCCGGGCGGTGATAGGGCCCCACCCTCCACTTGGGTTTCTGCTGACATTCAGTGAAATATCCTTCCATCTCCTCCCCACCTTGCACAACAGACTTCCTGTTTTGAACTTGATCCAGACTGGAACAGCCCTGCTACACCTGTTAACACACTCAGGCGCCCGCTTCCTCCTCCGTATTTGTACAGCTTTTTGTCGCCTCGCCAGATTTCCCCTCTTAACTTGCCGATCAAGAACCGTAACAGGAGATACCGTCCCGAACCGGCAAACTAAGAAAAAGGAAGTTCGCATTTTAGAGCTAATTTGACTGAAAACAGGGCTCTGGTTTGTTTTAGCGTGTTTTGCCATGACCGCTGAGCTAACTTTTCTCCCCCTCCACAGCAGGATGGAAGAGAGGAGAGGAAATCGGCAGACGCAGGAGCCGGAGTGAGGCGGCCGAGCCCACCATGAGCCCCCGCCTCCCTTCTGCGCTTTAAGAGCCAGCGGCAGGTGAAGTTGCCGGAGAGCAATGGCTCTCTTCACTCCATGGAAGTTGTCCTCACAGAAGCTGGGCTTCTTCCTCGTGACTTTTGGTTTTATTTGGGGTATGATGCTCCTGCATTTCACCATCCAGCAGCGGACTCAGCCCGAGAGCAGCTCCATGCTGCGTGAGCAGATCCTGGACCTCAGCAAGAGGTACATCAAGGCGCTGGCGGAGGAAAACAAGAACGTGGTGGACGGGCCGTACGCCGGGGTCATGACCGCTTACGGTAAGTGCTGCGCCTTGGGGGCTGCTTGACCCAGCCAGGTTTTGCTTCCAAAGGACCCCAGAGGCTCTCAGACTTGGTCTTGTCGTGGAGTGAGCGTGTTCCTTGCCATTGCCGTAGTGGCAGTGAATTGCTCACGGAGGGACACTTTTAGAAAGTTAAGCAGCGTCCTTTGGGAAGGTCCCAGCCCTGGCACACACTGACACTCAGCCCTGGGAGCAGTGGAGAGGCCGTTCCATTCTACGGCCTGTGTTTGCAGCCAGCGCCTCCTCCCGCAACACATTTCTGGACTGCATGATCTCATCTGGGAGTATGATCAGGAAATGTAGGAAAGTATTCTCATTATCTTTCCCTAAACAAAACTTAATTAGAACGGGTGGGTTGAGGGAAGGAGGCTGGGGAGGGGTGGACCACGGATGCCAAGAAACACAGAGCCCTGTGTGCCTCCCCTTGGCCAGTGTGCAGGGCATTAGGGCTGCCTGCGGCTAATAGCTTTAACCTGTGGCTTCTGCAGAGATTATTGCTCTTGTTTCTTGCCCTTGTCGCTAAGTGCCCAGCTTGAAAAGAACTCTTTTTGTACTTGTTGCTTTTTTGGGGGCAGGTACTGTAAATCCTTTTTGAAATGAGGTTGAGTAAAAACAAACAAAAAAATATATACAGAATTTTACTTATTTCTTTGGCCAAGTTATACTTAATATAGAAAAAGTTGAAAGCCAAGACCAGCAAAAATATAGTAAGAAAAAAATAAAATCACCTAGATCTTTGCTAGGAATTAAGCACAATTAACAGTGCAGATCTTTCTGATACTTTGTATATGCAAATAAAAAAAGATATACAGATATATAGAGATGCAAAGTACTTACAAAAGAATGAATAAAAAGGGAAAGTTGCGAGTGAAATTTGGATCATTGTGTTCCAGAGAAGCCACTTCCCTTGGGATGACGGGTTATTCAGTGACAAATCTAGTCATTGGATGGAGACTGCGGCGGCCTCAGGGTTTGAGACCCTGAGATATAATGTAAATGAGATAGGAGATGGGATGAGGGAAAAGGTTGGTATTCCGTTCTGGGACCTAATCCTGTGATTCCTGGAAAGGTACAGCAACAGGGGGAGGCTGGGTTCAGACGCAGGAAATCATGTTCAGCTTTACATACATACGTATTTCTTTTTGAAAGGATCCAGCAAATTTGGTTAGCTTTTAATATTGCATATATACTTTTTAGTAAGGAGAAAATGGTTGCTTTTAACATACGATGTGCCTACCGTTTGATCACACCATCTGCTTTAAGATTTGGCGGGATCTGTAGGCATTGGCTCTTAATATGTCTACGTAAAATACCACTTTTTCTGATCTGATGGATTAATAAAAGGAGATTCTGTTTTGAAAGCCTGTGTTGAAAAACAACCAGTTTGTTTTTAGAGGGTGCATTTTTAAATTACTCATTGACTTTGATCTTTTGTAATACAAGGTGAGGCAAAAGTAGGTTTATAGTTCTTCATATGGAAAGCAATGCAATCTATATTAATAATAGAGGAATATGCAAAGTGGCCAGGATGCCATCACGTTACGACTGATCAGGATGGGGGCTGGGCCGCGGCAGAGAGCTCTCAGCATGCCTGCGCCAGGGGTCCAAAGGGCGCAAAGAGGAAGGGAGAGCAGGTAGGCAGTTAGGGAGATCAGGCCAGGAGGGTAGAGCAGATAGGCAGTTTAGGGGATCAGGCCAGCAGCAGAGAGCAGATAGGCAGGTAGGGGGATCAGGCCAGCAGTGGAGAGAAGATAGGCAGTTTAGGGGA